>CAKNYM010032045.1:42270-83582 GCA_932195095.1 Andricus curvator
GACACTGTCAGTCTTGTCAGTCAAAGACTGAATTCTGACGAGCCCTGTAGTAGAGCTTTGCTGGAGTTAATAACGATTACGAATCTCCTAATTTTGTTCTAGGCAAAATAATCTTAAATTTGATGATGTTAGATTAACGTCCTTTGTTTTATAGTATGTCCTCGGTCTTGATCTAACCTCCAGACAAATCCTCTTCATAATTTTAGAATTTAGCCTGGGGTCCGCTCCTGAGCTGCAGGGGTCCCAGCCTAAAGGATGTGATAGATGAACGAACTTTTTCAAATTCTACACAGAGACTGGATTCCAAATCAGGTGAGGAGGTCTTGAAGATGTTCCTGAAGCTTTTCTTGATCAATCCAGGAACCAAGAATTATACCTTTTTCATGAATTATTCATGATTGTAGCATTACACGTTTTTAGATAAATAGTAGAATTCTTCACTTCAGCGATACTGGTATTTATCGCAAGTCTTCCTACTCTTTAGATTATGACTGAAAAAAATAGACAAAATGGCTTGTCTGTTTGGTCTCAGTTTTTCAGACGGAATTGCCCGACGATTTCGGATTTCATCATTCCACCAGGCATCAACAGTGATTCTTCTTGCAACCGCAGTACCACGCACTTCAGTTGCACCCCTGATCATGCTCTCCTGAAATATTGTCCATGCGCCCTTTACATTTTTATTGCGTATTTGCGTTTCCCATTTTAGCCTATCAAAGATGTCGATCACCTTATTACGAAATTCTATTTGCACTTCTGGTTTTTGCAAATTCTCTATTTTGATTCGCGGCTGCTTCGTCTTTTCAGTTCTCTGTCTCCTCCATCCTTGTGGTTTCTATTATACTTTAGAATGTAAGAAACTATAATTTTAAATAACAAACTTAAAACAAAACAACTTTCAAGCAACTTTTACAGTCAACTTGTATGCAAATTCTACAACTCATAACTTTTGAAAAACAAAAAAGGGCTCATGAGATGATTTTATATTTGTTCTGAAAACTTTCATGGGCTGATAGGGAAACCATAATCAAGTATAAAATGCCATTTGCAAGCTCTTTTTAATTAAATTTTGTAACAAATCAAATAATATTTTTAGTTAGTGTTGGAAAGCTAGAAAAGGAGATAGGGTAAATAGGCGTGAGTTTAATACCATCTAGTCATCTCCCCTTTGCCAGCCTCATTTTTGGAAAACCTAATTTTTCTCGCAAGGTGATGATTTTAGAGAAAAGAATGTATTCAACGTAAAAGATGTACCTTTTTATGTTCTACAACCTTTGGTAAAAACTTTTTTTATTCACTTCAACTTTTTCTAAAAAGGAAGCGAAAATATATAGGCCTGGTGAGTTTTACACTAATCGAAGGTATTCTCTATTCGCAACTTTACCTTTTCTTTTGCACAAAAGAAACAATCTTATCATGTTTTTAAACGAATTCTGAGCATTCTATTGCGTGATAACTTATTTTAATCCCTCTAAACTACACATAACAATTTCGTAGATCTGAAGTATGATTGCCATGCTCGAGAAACAGATTATTGAATAAAGATAATTTGGATGGTCCAATAAGATAACGAGTAGTGTCTTCTACATTGAAACACATTGAAGAATATTCATCAGTTAGTCTATAATCAAAATTCTTCAAAAGTGGGTTTTATTTATTTAAAAAAAAATGAGAACTAAACTTGGTATTATGTGCTTCATCTTTCTGATTTTCCCTAACCCTATAGGTAAATAAAACAATATCTATAATTCGATGTGCATTATTTAGTAGCAGTATATTCATTCCCTTTCGAAATCGTTCAGATTCAAAGAACTCTTTTTCTCCCAAAGCACAGTGTTCACCAAATCTTTCTCACTAATATTTAGTATGATATTACCAATTCGATTAGTCCACATTATATTTACTAATTCTTTAGTTAGTTGATACAATAATTAATTTCCTACTTATACTTTCTCTTCACAGCAAAAAATGTTCAAAATGATACCGGAATGAATATCATTTTGATATAAAAAAAAATTATACCGAAATCGAGAGCATTTTGATCAAGCGGAATGAATTATCTACTTTTAAGATCATAATGATCTGATTCGGTATCATGTATCAAGTCAAATCAAGATGGCCGACGTTCTTGGAGTACTTCAGCTCAAATGCGAGCTTTTCATGATTTCTGATATTAGAATATATCAGCTGTTAAGTGTAGTTGTGACTTGCGTGCGGTTAGATAAAATTTTGTGGTTATGTCGTTATGATATCGGAGTGAAAAATTGGCGGCTATTTTGTTTAGTCTGACAAATGACCCTGAAAGCTGATCCAAGTGATCTGAATGGACAGATCGGTATGATCTCGAAAGTCAAATGATCGTTGGAGCAAAATGCTCTGCAACCAAAATTATCCCTTTTTTACTGTGTTTGCAGAACTAATTTGGCCACATAGCCCGGGTGCAGTTCATCCTTCTGAAATTCATATTTATAATATTGAGTATTCCGAAAGTTTACGCAACCCAAGTGAAGCTTTGCCATTAGAGCGATGCTCTTTTGATGTAGGAACAGATGAGAGGCACGAGTACGTAATTGGGTTATTCGTCCTTGAACTAATGTTCCCATTGCTGGCTCCTAGAGCGGATCTTCATAATAGCTTAGGAAGAATGAAAGTACGGATAAATGGCACCATTGCCGAAGAGATTGTACCAATATATAAGAAAGATCCTCTCAACAGTGTTTTCGGTCGGATTTTCCACACACGAAACATTCGTATGGCCGAGTTTCACGAATAATTCCAGGAGTATGCACTCTGAATTCGAAAAATGGGGACTAAGTCGTGTATTTCGAGGAAATCGGATCCAGGATGAATTTTATTAGAAGATCACTGCCCAGCGCAGCGCTCCATCCAGAAGTGGAGTGCTGCAAGTGGCTTCTCCCAGTTCAGGATTTAGTCCGGAAAGACAGAAAAAGGAGCTCTAGATATTCATCGTAGATCCTGATTTCTCAATATAACCAGTTCTCAGTACGGAAGTTCTGAACACAATCCTGTATGTCTGGGATTCACTTGGAAATTTCCGGTGCTCAAAACTTGTTCCGAAATCCGCATTTGAAAATTAATTTTTGTTGGTTAAAGATTTGAGTATATTTATTTGGTCTAAAATTTAACTACTGAAAATAACTAAGAATTATGAAACGGGCGACTTCGGTAGAGATTAGGACTTCTTTTTTATAAAAGTTCATAATCGGTTTACATTTTGGATACGCTGAGTTGATGCGCTTCTTTTGCTGTTCAATGTTGATAGGCATACCACTGTCCTATCAACACAGCAGAAGTGGCACCTTCGTTTGCCAGAAGTGCTACGACACAAAAATTGTAGAGGCGCAACAAATTAATTGTCAAGAATTAGTCGACCCCCATGTAGCATCCGAATCTCCACACCTTCTACATTGTTGCGTCTGCAAAAAAAAATTATTTGTAGTTCGCAATCGGGCATAAGACTGCGAAACATGTGTTTGAAAATTAATCAGAAGATAAATTCAAAGAAATGCCAAAATTGTGCCCGATGCGGATCCAGAAGAAGATTCAATTGTACTCGAAAAGTACGTTTCGCGAAATTTCAGTACGTAAATACCATAATTATAATCGCAGTAGAATTGGCTTGCTACTTTGTTTTCTTTCTTCAAGTGCATTTCCCTATAAAAACCCAAAGGGCCAGCATGGGTCAGTTCAGTTCTTCTCTATTTTCTACTATTTTTTTCGATTCGACTGTCCAGTGTCTAGTGTTTCAAACCGGTATTTCTCGCGTGTTAGTGTGTGTACCCTTGTCACTGTGTTGTGTACTGGGAAACCCGAATCTGGGATTTCCCATCTTAGGATTACTTCGAACTGATTCCATCCTGAATCGGACCCACAATCGTTTAAGTCAATTATTGGAACTCTTTAAAATCCGATCAAGAATTCACCTAATTTCGGACATCCAATTCACATCAAAGTGCACAACCGTTTTTCTTCACCACTACATGAAGCTCACAGAGACGGGTCATCATCATGACTTTATTTCATTCTTCATTCGAATCAAGAAACGGTAAGTAATAATACTATGAAACTCTAATTTTATTTATCTAACTTCCGTGGGCCATAATTTATGAATTTCCTTTATTTTAAAGATACTGGCCAAGGATTAGAGAAAAGTCTACAAGTCTCCCTTCAGCTTCTTTTGTTAAACTCTTAGTGATCAATAAGTTCTTATTGTCATTATTTATAATAAATTGTTGAAACTCATTTATAACTTATTTATTGGCTACTCTTTTCTCTTCCCTGTGCGAGATCTTCGATATCAACTAAAACGAGGAACCTAATTAAAAAGGAAAATATTTTGCGTTTTCTATGACGTAACACTAAAAACTTTCATGGGCTGATAGGAAAAATATAATCAAGTATAAAATCCCATTTGCAAGCTCTTTTTAATTAAGGCTGGTTGAGCCACTTCGAGAATGGTCCCAGAAATAATTCAAGTCACATCCCTAACCCTTTCCAATGTCTCGTGTGGGTGGGGCGGGGACGAAGGGAACTACTTTGTACCAAATTAAATAATACCTGTACTTCGTGTGGGGAAGCTAGAAAAAGAGATAGAGTGAATAGGGGGGAGTTTAATACCATCAAGTCATCTCCCTTTTGCCAGCCTCATTTCTGGAAAACCTAATTTTTCTTGCAAAGTGATGATTTTAGAGAAAAGAATGTATTCGACATAAAAGATGAAGATTAAATTTTCAAGTATTTTCACTATCATATTCGTCATCAGCGTGTCCAAATACATAGGCCGGGTTAGTTATACATTAATCGAAGGTATTCTCCATTCGCAACTTTACCTTTTCTTTTGAACAGAAGAAATAACCTTATCATGTTTTTGAACAAATACTGATCTCTCTATTGCGTTATATCTTATTTCAGTTCCTCTAAATTATACATAATAATGCCATAAATCTGAAGTACTTTTGCCAAGTGCGAGAAATAAATAAATTTAATAAAGATCATTTGAAAGTACCAATAAGATTGCGACTTGTGTCTTTTACATTGGAACATATTGAAGAATATTCATTAGTCTCTATTCAAAATTCTACAAGAGTGGGTTTCATGTATTTAAAAAAAAATGAGAACCAAACTTGGTATTCTCTGCTTCATCTTTCTGATTTTCCCTAACCCTATAGGTAAATATAATAATATCTATAATTTAAAGTGCGTTATTATTAGCAGTATATTTATTCTCTGTTCGAAATTGTTCAGATTAAAATAACTCTTTTATTCCCAAAGCACAGTGTTCACTAAATCTTTCTCACTAATGTTTAGTAGGATATTACAAATTTTGATATGAACAAAAAATGATACTGAAATCAAGAGCATTTTGATCGACTAGAATGAATGATCGAATTTTGAGATCATAATGATCTGATTCGGAATCATGTATCAAGTCGAATCATGATGGCCGACGTTCTTGGAGGACTTCAGCTCAAATTTGATATTAGAATATATCAGCTGTTAAGTGTAGATGTGATTTGCATGTAGCTAGATAAAGTTTTGAGGTTATATCGTTATGATATCGGCTGATGAAAGTGATCCGAATGGACAGATCAATATGATCTCGAACGTCAAATGATCGTTGGAGCAAAATGCTCTGCAATTAAAATGATCCTTTTTTTACTGTGTTTGCAGAATTAATTTGGCCACATAGACAGTGTGCAGTTCATCCTACTGAAATTCATATTTATAATATTGCATATTTCGAAAGTTTAAGCAACCCAGGTGAAGCTTTACCATTAGAGCCGATTTCTTTTCATGTAGGAACAGATGAGAGGCACGAGTACGTCATTGGGTTATTCGTCCTTGATCATATGTTCCCATTGCTGGCTCCTAGAGCGGATCTTCATAATCGCTTAGGAAGAGTGAAAGTACGGATAAATAATACCATTGCCGAAGAGATTGTACCAATATATAAGAACGATCCTCTCAACAGTGTTTTCGATCGGGTTTTGCAACCACGAAACATTCGTATGGGCGAGTTTCACGAATAATTCCAAGAGTATGCACTCTGAATTCGAAAAATGGGTACTAAGTCGTGCATAGACCTTTTTATTTCGGATCGGCAGCTTAGGCGCCGCCATGATTCTTAACGGGCATGTGAACGTTTCGAGCATATTTTCTTTAAAATGTACACTGTCATACCAAATATTAATGTAAAATTGAATGAAAAAGATGTGCCAGGTGCTGAATTACTGCATAAAAAGGTGGACAAAAATGCCATTTGACAGTTGAAAAGGTGTTTGAAGTGCAGAAAACAACGTACCGGTTTATGCCCTTTTGCTGTGCCAAATGTTGGCGCTTAGGCCCTTTTGTACGACGGACGGATGGACACTCGACCGAAACTTCTGGGTTTAAAATGAATCTTCTTTGTTACAAATTCAACTATTCGGATGAAAATTCAACTAATTGCTTGAATATTTAATTATTTTGTTCAAAATTGATAATCTTGTCAAAAAATGTCCTTTTTGTTTAAAAAGTAAAAGGTTTTGTTGAAAATTGAATTATGTTGATTCATCTATTTTGTTGAAAGTTCGTCTTTTTTGGTAGACATTTATTCTCATTAATTGAATTTTTATTTATTTGGTCTAAAATTTAACTACTGAAAATAACTATAAGAATTATAAAACGGACGACTTCGATAGAGATTAGGACTTTATTTTAATACAAGTTCATCATCTTTTTACATTTTTTAATACCGTGTATTAAAATTTTTTTTAGCACGCATACATTTTTCAGATGTACCTATGGATATTTGTATTTTTACTTGAATTTAAGGTAAAAAAACTGTAATTCATATGGAATCCTTCAGTGAGGTGATATTAGAATTAAAATTTTTTAGGATAAATTTTGTTTACAAGAATGTAACTGAATGATTGCTATAAAAAAATTCTTTAATAGAACCCAACCAAGCAGGAATTTTCTTCATTTTTACCAATCATCAAAAAGTTTGGATGATTCCTGAGATTGAGGTGAAATGAACAAGAAATAACCAAGGGTGTAGTGGTACGTCGGAAGATAGTAAATTAGGCTCTTTGCCGTATCAAATCTATTTATTTCTTTGATTGACTAGTGTTCCAAGTAGTTACAAGTAGTTCGACAAAGTAGTACGAAATTCTAAATTTGAATGTAACTTTTCTTCGTGTGTATGATTCCAAGTACACTGGAAATCCCATTTAAGTTTCGGGTATGCTCCTAAATGGTCTTCACTTAAATCGAACACTATATTCGCTCGCTCTGAACGTAAACAGGCAGGCTCCCCTTTCGGCCTCGCGGCACCTCTCATCAAGAAAACGCCGACGCATCAATTCTTGGAATGATGCGAATGGGAGATACTTAAATGGGATTCCCAGTGTAGTAATAATGTTGATGTACATTTAATTCACTAGTACATCTATGTCTTGACTAATAACGTACTAGTGAATTAAATTTACATCAACATTAATACTACACTGGGACTCCCATTTAAGAGAGGTTCCGCGGGGCCGAAACGGGAGGCTGACTGTTTACGTTCAGAGCGAGCGAATGTTGTGTTCGATTTTAGTGAAGTCCATTTAGGAACATGCCCGAAACCGCACGTAAGAGGGATTTCCAGTGTACTTGGAACCACACACTTGAAGAAAAGTCACATTCAAATTTAAAAAGTCGTACTACTTCGTCAAACTACTTGGAACTACTTGGAACTATTTGGAAAACTAGTGAATTAAATAAATAAATAGATTTGATATGCCAAAGAGCCTAACTGACTATCTTCCGATGTACCACTACGCCCTTGGTTATTTTTGGTATATTTCAAGTGAATTTCAAGTTTCATCCAAAGTTTCTAATGTTTTATGAGAGCTAGGAAAATTCCTGCTTGATTGGGTGCTATTTAGGAATTTTGTGTAATTAATTAATAAAATATTTTGCTTCTATATTAGGCTAGATTCAGTCCGACCATAAATATGAAATTTGATTTGCTGCTATGAAATATTAATTATTAAAACTTACGTGATAAAAGGACCTATATACGGACACTTTGTTAGGGCTTAGATTGACTTTATGTGCAGGGTTGGCGCTGCATAGTATGAACATTGGATGAAAAAATTTTCAAAATAATATTTCGGCTTATATTTTCAACCGATTTTAAAGTTTTTCTTTTAACGGAAGCATATGAATTCTTTAAAAACCTGTGAGAGCCGATTGTTAAAAAAGTTGATACATTTTTTTTTATTCCAGTTTAAACTTTGAAAAAATTGAAATTTTTAAATTTCCAAAGCAAAAACAATTATTCTTTGGTTCAACAAAACTTTTGCTAAGTAAAAAAAAAAATCAGCGGTTCAACAAAATAATACGTTGGTTTAATAAAACGTTTTTCTATGGAAACGAAAATTTGTTGGAACCATGAAAAAAATGTAGTGCACAAATACCAATGAAATTATTTTGTTGTACGAATAAAATATTTTGCTTAGTGTATTACACCTATTTCCTCTTTTCAGGTTTTTATAAATTTCAAAATTACCCGCGCTTTTTCATGGTCGCATGTTGACTAATCAGAACGTGGCATAAAACAAAGCCAGCGACCTCAATCGTTCGCGTTGCTCAATGTTGCTTTCGTTCTTTTGGAGTACGCGTTATGGAGTAACCGCGACTATCGCGCAAGTACAAAGTAAAGATGTAAGTGAATAATAGTGCTTCTTTTTAAAGTCCGTCAAACTAATCTTTTTATAATACTTGCAAGATGATTTTTTTTCGGAAAAGCAGTTTGACATAAGGAGGGCAGAACAAGAATGTGTCGACAATTTCATTCTCACACCATCTGATCTAACAATACTAACTTCCGCCTTTAGAAACAAAGTAAAGTGTTTATTCATCATTAAAATAAAATTTATAAGTTCAGCACATAAACGAAATGCCTTATTAATATAATATTGGGCAAAAATTTTCTTTTGAAGTTGGGTAGGCATAATTAATATTGCCCAACTGGGGCTCAACTGGGTCGTCTAATTGGGCATAGTTACAACTCACCGTTACACGCTAGACCGGAGTCCAATATTGGAGTAATTAGGGCCCCAAATTGGTACCTAAACATTTTAATTTTGGTATCACCTAACTAAAGAATTCGATATGAATTGCAGTTTTTCACATGGAATCAAGTAATCTGAAATTTACATTATTTATTTTATAGAGGTTCGTTCCATTTTATATCATATCTCCGTGTATCTTCTGAAGTCAACGACGCAACACCATTCGGCACTATCTGAACATGTGTAAGCCTAGCTTGATATATTTTACGTGCCTTATTATCCTCTATTATGCTAACGATTGTTTCACAGAAAAAACTAAGAATAAAATTTGTTGCAGGAAATTTTTTAGAGCGATAAAGTTTTGTTCAGCCAACTTCGCGTCATTCAAAATACATGTGTTTGTCATAGAAAAACAAAAGCGAGTTTAACCGATAATTGTGTAAAGTTTATCCTCCGAAGTTAATTTTTGTTGCAGATAATCTTTCGTCGGAAATCGATGTAAAGGCAAATAGTCCCTTACATTCAATATACCAAAGATCGTTTCGAACTGGAATCTTCTTGTTTTTGGTCAATTTCAGAAAAGTGGTATTGTAGTGTGAAATCAGTTCTGCAGAAAGAAATAGAATCATATTAATTTTATTACTTGAAATATTAGATCCAAAGAGTAGGGGAACTCGTGCAATGTACTTAGCTATGGGGTCATGGCCCCAAAAATTACGTGAGACAAAATTTGGGGGAAGAGGTTTGATAAAATTTTATTGTTTTTCATAAAAGTGGGGCTTTTCATTCCTAAAATTGCAAGTAAAAGTATTGCATTTTCAAATAGGTTTTTAAATAGGGTTAAGGTCGTTAGAGCCAGGCCCTAACCTCAAAATAGAGTCGCCTCATTTTACTCCATAAATACTAGAGGTGCATCTTTATTAGATTTTTGGGGCCTACTCCTGTTTTTAATCAAGTATGTATTCGGAGCCAAAAATTTGTTAATTGCAACATTTTTGGTGTAAAACTAAAGGATTATCTAAAACTGTATTCACGAATTAACGCCTTAAGGCGCTTCAAATGAGTCGAGTGTTTTTTGCGCCTGAAACCGGTAACACTCTGACTATTGTGTACGCTGGGCTGCCAGTGTTGCCCGTTTCAGGCGTAAAAACACACTCTATTTTCAATTACAAAACAAGAACATTTTCCGGAAAAAATTCTATGTCCAAACCGGTATAATTTCCTTTAGATTATGTGGTAAAAATATTACGTTAAACAATTCATCCTTTTAGACGTATGTTGGATTAAGCGAAACCGAGACTCATTTGAAGCGCCTTAAAGACGCATCAGATGTACTCGTCCAAGAAAGCAAAAAAAATTTTCCTTTCAACGTGAAGTTGACTAAAGTTGTCCCAATATTCCAAAATTGGGTTTTTTGTAAATAAATTGCAAAGAAATCCATTTTTGAGATATTACTATTTCAAATTTGCTAAACCGGATATTTTGACACTCACAGATTTGGCTACTGGAAAAATTGAGAATTTATACATGAATTTTCAAAGAATCTGCTTTCAGAGAAATACTATAATTTCAAATTTGGTAAAAAGGGTAGTTTTTATACCTATTCATTTCTACACTTAATAAATCTAGAATTTCGAAATCAATTCGTAAAGAATCCATATTTTGGAACATGTATTAAAAGTTTAAATTAGGTACATTACGCAAAAGCGTTTTCGGCAGTGGCTCTCTGTCGCACACATGGAGTTCTGCGGCTTAGAGGTGGAGGGTATACATAGGTTGGAAAGAGAAGGCGGATACCACTCTCGGACTCCTCGCTTACTCCTGTGTATCCCCTCCACCTCCAAGGCGCAAGATAGGCCGCACCACTCACGTATAAGTGACGCCACGCCGCCGAAGCTTGGTCGGTGGAACTGCACTCATTGAAGCTAGCTATTGTAAGCCGGCCTACTGTAGGCTCGCCGGTGTAACCAGGACCTATGAACCGGAACTAGACAATAGTGGCTAATTCATGACTCTCAAACTTCCCGTGCAGTGATCGCTGTTTGCTCGAGCGAAAGAGGCCAGCGTTGGCGACGCTTCTCGCGTCTTTCTTTCTCTGATTCTGTCGCCTCTCTGCTTTCTCCCTTTCTCTTCCTTTTTGACCTACGCGTCGAAGCTTATATTCAAGGTCTTTGCCAAAAATTAATTCCATCCTATTTGTTTTAATTGAGAAATTTGCTGGACATCTTATTTTAAAATAAAAAAGAAATGGGATTTTTAGGAAGAACAGTTTCCGAAGAGAAAAATCGCATTTATAAATAAATGTGACCTCTGTTTCCGCAACGTCGAGCTTTGATAAAGGTACTCCTTTCTTTTATATATGTTGCATGGGGTGAGGGTATACTATATTATTTATCTTAAGGTTATATCATATATATGTATAGATATTTCTTATATTCTCACAGGCGTTCTGGAAACTGGGTCCCAGTAGCACTTAAATAGTCTGTACAACAGATCAACAAGTAATAATTTGATTGGGTCGCGCGCCACGAAATTCGACAGAGTGGGAAGAATCTGGAACCAAGCCTCCCACTCTCGACTCCACTCCTACGGGGTGGGAGAAACAGCCTGCTCCCCATATAAAAGAGCGCGCTTCTGCCACCATCGGGACTCTGCGTCAGTGGTGCTAAGAGACCGCGACTTTTTCAACTGCGCAGGCGTCGCGTAATGAAGGAGTGACGAAGAGAACCATAGTATTCGTCCTTACTCCACCATTGCGTGACGCCTGCGCAGTTGAAAAAGTCGCGGTCCTTTAGCACTACTGCTCTGCATCGAGCTTCTGAGAGAGCAGAACGTACCTGCCTGTCTGCCTGCCAGTCTTCCAGCCACCAGCCTTCCTGCTGACTCGTCGGTTTACCAACCGCCTCTCTTTCTCCGATTCTCCCAGCCAAGGGAGAAATTGACGAAATGAATCATTTAGAAACGGAAGCGGACTCTTGAATAAAATACCTGATCTTTTTGGAGCAAAAACCTTCACTAACGTAAAAAACTATGCCCTTTTAACACTCTATTACACGTGCTCATCACTGGTTAGGCGCATGGTGCGGGACGTCGTCTAACTTTCTCCTATTCCTCAAACTCGTGTTACTCAACAGTTCTGTTGAGTTTTATTTATTTATTTTTTTTTTTTTGTTTGGTTTTTGCACTTTCTTTCTTTTATATTTATGGCCTACTTTATTTATCTGTGCACCTTTTCACCCGGGAAATGCGAAAAATATAGGTTTAGTATTTATTTTTTCAATTAACCGATTTGTGTATCTCACAGATACGACGCGTGCATCGGTGTTCCACCAGTGGGCGCGTGTAATGAAATGTTAAGGGCGTATTATTCTTTGATTTATCTGTATTTGTTTGAACGCACTACGATCTTGGACCTCCTGGGTCCTCAATCCGAAGTTGTCTTTCAAAACAATCAGAGTGTAATGCCCTCCAGGCGCCATTCACACTGAGCGCTACGTGAGAAAGCTTCTCGTAGGTCTCGTAACCGTCTTGGAACGCACTACGATCTTGGATATCCTCGGTACTCGATCTGAAGTCGACTTGCAAAGCAGTCAGAGTGTAATGTTCTCCGGGCGCTATTCGCACTGAACGCTACGTGAGATAGCTTCTCGCTTGTCGCGTGTCCGTTTTCGAATGCATCACGATCTTGGAACTCCTCGGTCCTTGATCTGATGTCGACTTGCAAAGCAGTCAGAGTGTAATCCCCTCCGGGCGCCATTAACACTGAGCGCTACGTGAGAAAGCTTCTCGCGGGTCTCGTCACCGTCTTGGAACGCACTACGATCTTGGACCTCCTCGGTAATCGATCTGAAGTCGACTTGTAAAGCAGTCAAGGTGTAATGTCCTCCGGGCGCCATTCACACTGAACGCTACGTGAGATAGCTTCTCGCGGGTCGCGTGCCCGTTTTCGAATGCATCACGATCTTGGAAATACGCGGTCCCTGATCTGAAGTTGACTTGCAAAGCAATCTGAGTGTAATACTCTCTGGGCGCCATTAAAGAGATGCAATTAAAGAGACAACGAGAGAACTTAACATGACTGTAAAACCGACTAAGAAACTGAGTCTTTCAAAGCCATGGTTTGATGCACAATGCAGAAAGAGTATAAAAGAGCTGAAACAAGTACTTAAGAAATGCGAAAAAAAATAGTTTAATTCTGATGTGTCGATTTATACGAATTGTAGAAAAGTACATACAAAATTATTAGATTCCAAGAAGGAAGTTTATAAAAACTCCTTATTAGATTCTCTCGCATATATAATCGACTCTAAACAATTCTGGAAGATAGTCAAAACAAAAGAATAGTATACAACCTTCGTATAAAGATGATATAGACTTGCAAATATGAGAATAGTACTTGAAATCTCTTTACCCAGTCCGGGATCAAAATTCTTACTTATAAAAGATTGATAATTTTCGAAATCCTGATCTTGATTCACATATAACTCTTGATGAAACTATTTCAAGTTTGAAATTCACCCAATCTGCACATTTTGTTAGGGCGAAAGATGAACCTGTTCGTAAATCTAACCTCGCTGTAGGATCTACGATCACTTTGATTCACAGATTAAAACTTAGCTCATGGAATCCTATTGTTTGACTTTTCGATAGTCTTGTATCCAGCGTTTCAATGTATGGTGCATATGTATTGAGTCTCAGGTATTTAGATTTTATAGAAAAAGTTTCAACCACTTTTTATACGAGAATCCTCTATGTTCCACAAAATACTGCTGGATATGCTACGATCTTGGACCACTTCGGTCCTCGATCTGAAGTTGACTTTCAAAGCAATCAGAGTGTAATGCCGTCCAGGCGCCATTCACACTGAGCGCTTCGTGAGAAAGCTTTTCGCGGGTCTCGTACCCATTTTCGAATGCATCACGATCTTGGACCATCTCGGTCCTCGATCAGAAGTCTACTCACGAGGCAATCAGTATCATTCTCACTGATTGATAAGCGAGAAAGCTTCTCACGGGTCCCGAGCCCGTCATCGAACGCAGCACGCAGCCCGTCACCCAGAAGGATCGAGCATCCTAGGTACCAGTTGGCAATTCCAAGGAACACGTACGCACTATACCCGAAACCGAAACGCCGTTTAGTGTTCCCGCCCGAGAATGTGGCGTACCCCAGGGACATTGAGGGACACGACGACATCATCCGCTGCTGAGAACGACACTCCGTGGTGAAGAAGTTCCTACGGGAAATGACGAAGCCTTCAACCTCGCCTCGAGTCTAGAGGATCTTTCCAAACCTTCCTTCACTTCCTTACCCTAAGCCCTAAAGGAGTGCCAGCCGCACTCCTTTCCTGTTTCAACTTTCTCATCCCAATGCAACCGCCCCCCCCCCCCCCCCCAAAAAACCGGGAAGGCTCGGGGAAATGGGTCAAATTGGGGGAATTTTGACCTATCACTTACGGGTTACGCGATATTTATTGATAATAATAACAATAACGTTAATTTATGTTTGGAACGTTCCCAAGCGGCGGACATTTTACACGTTCCGCTGGAACGTTGCGAAAGTTCCCGCAGAACGTTCCGGGAACGTTCCGTGCTATTAGGGTTGAGTCATATTCCTTCAATGAGTGAAAGCTTTTCGTACCTTTTGCAAGCAAATTTAGTCATCGCCCGAACGTTAAATTGAGAACTTGCCTCGTCGTTTCGTTAGATAAGTTAAAAATAATTATATATCAGTTATAGAAATTACTTAAGTATAGACAAGTTCGATTTTTATAGCAATTTTGTAAACATTAAAATAATTCAGTTGTATCATTTATACTCAGTGACCTGTCCTTTGATGTGTTAGTCGTCAAGAAATTTTATAAAAATTGCATCTTTGTTTCTCACATTGAGGGAAAATACATTGTCAGTATAGGGATGGCATATTTTTGAGACTTTTTTAAAATAAAATAATTAAAATAGTAAGGTATTGTTTCGTAGTAGGATATGGTAAACACACTGTTGTGCACCCAGGCACAACATTTTATCGGATTTCAATAGGAATAAGTATATATTATCGAAGAGAAGAAGGGAAATATGGATAAGTGTTTTGCGTCGTGGGCCTTTAAGTGCAAGTCAATTAAAAAATGCCCGTATTTTTTAGGACCATTTTATTGGTGGTAAGTAAGAAGGGTATGCTTGTAGGGTGTTAGGTTATATTTAGCAATACTGTAGCGGAAGAATTATTTGTGATTTATATTTATTACAATCGTTTGGAATTTATTTGTATCATATAGGATGTCCAGCTGACTTGACGAATAAGGATCATCCTGATTGGGTGCCATGTCAAAAATTAGGTTATGAAAAAAGAGCCGCTGTAAAAAGGAAAAATTCACTGATCCGCTACGACCGATCTGCGGAAAGGGTAAGGCTAATATTTTTGTATTTCAAACTTTGTTTACCCGTATTCGGAAAGTTATTATCTCGGGAGCATGTTTTTATTTATTTTTTTTTTACATTAAAAATTCATTTATTCATCGCAATCTGCAGCCGAGCCTTCTGCAACTTCAGGTTTGTGTCAATGTAAAAATTCATCTTCAATCAACAAAAACTTGCGTAAAAAATATTTTGTATTTCCTTTGGTAGATAAATAAATGAATTTTCAATTTAAAAAAACATGCTCCCGAGATATTAACTTTCCGAATACGTGTACACAAAGTTTGAAATACAAAAATATTAGCCTTAGCCTTTTCGCAGACCGGTCGTAGCGAGTCAGTGAATTTTTCCATTTTACAGCGACTCCTTTTTCATAACCTCATTTTTTAACCCAATCAGGATGATCCTTATTCGCCCAGTCAGCTGGACATCCTATACGATACAAAGAAGTTACGAACGATTGTAATAAATATAAATCACAAATAATTCTTCCCCTACATTGTTGGTAAATATAACTTCTCAAACATAACCTCACACTCTACACGCATACCCTTCTTACTTATCACCAATAAAATGGTCCGCACAAATCCGGGCATTTTTTAATTGACTTGCACTGAAAGGCCCACGACGCAATGTATATTTTCCCTCAATGTTATTCCCTCACTGGAAGGTCGGAGCGCGTGTCGTCACAAGTGAGAATACTCCATAGCAGGCCGCTTACACATTTGCACAGTGAATAAGCACAAGGCGCATCGCACAAGAGAACACGCTTCAACGCACACGGATCTGCATAGCTGCTTCCTATGCACGAGGCTTTAGCGGGCTAGCGTCATGTGAATACTGTGTTTTTCATGGACAGTTAATCTAATATTTATAAAAGTAAGTGATTTTATGTGAAATAACTTCGTCTGTCTTTAATTATGGAACAGTATTGACTCAAGGCTCTTGCAGTATTTACATGAATATAAAAGGAGAATATTCATAAATTCTCTGATATACCTTTCATAACATTATTTATAGGGAGTCAAGCACAATGCTTTTTATCTTCAATTTATTATAACTTTCATTTTTGAAACTAGAAAACACTTTTAAAACAAACGATGCGACGTGCGACACTTTCAAAACAAACGAGGCGACGCGCGATAAATTCGAGGTTGGAAAATTGAAAATCGTCTGCTAAAAGCGGCCGCAGATTACACAAGACAGCTGCAGATTGCATGAAAGTTGAACGTTCCGAACTTTTCGACGCCTTTTGCGCCATGCTGTGCGAAAATCACAGCGATTGAAATGGAGCCCTGTGATTGGTCGAGAACCTTGTGCGCCATGCGTTGTGCAATTGTGTGTGCGCCCCGCTTATGCGTGCACCACAGCCCACAGGGTTTACCAGTTATGCATGATTCTCGACGAACAGAAGGATGTCAGCCAATCATCGCTGGGTTGAAAATCATTTCTGCCAGATCTAGCAGGCAGGACGTAACAATTATACAGGGTGTCACAAAAGTCCCGGGACGGCTGAATATTTCCTTAGGTAAGATATTTTTCAGGGAGGTCAAGGTCATTCTTGAAGTAACTTTCTACGAGGAATTCAATAGTGACTTTTATTTTGATGTTGACCTTTGTTAGGTCAGCAATCGATAGAGCGGGAAATTTCACGTTCAAATATGTACCCAGGTCATACATAGGTGCATTGTAACCTTGAAAGGCGGTTTCCAATGGAAAAAAATTCACCTTGAAATTATCTTGAAGGTCATCGTCAAGGTCACTACGGAATACGCCTTGTTAAAGTTAGTAATTTTGCTCGTTACGAAAAGAGAAGCTTCTATTCCCAGAGGTATGCAGACCATGCTTAAGTTTAAATGAGCTTAGAGAGACCTTCAAGGTTACAATGTACTTATGTATGACCTGGGTACATATTTGAACGTAAAATTTCCCGCTCTATCGACTGCCGATGTGAAAAAGGGGGTTTCTATGTGAAAAAAATTGACCTTGGAAAAACCTTGAAGGTCATCGTCAAGATCAAAATAAAGGTCACCATTGAATTCCTCGTTGAAAGTATGTATCTGGTATTACTCTTAATGTGCTCTTAATATTACTGATTTATATACTTTACTACTGATTATTTCTTTGACTTTTCAATTAGCTACATTAAAAACTCAAAGAAATAATTAGTAATATTAATGAAGTGCTAGCACTTCATCAATAAAGGAAAATGCGTGCCATTTTGCAATAATTATATGATTTTTCAGAGACAATCGTCAGGACATCGGTAGATAGGAATGAAAACAACAAATTAATAGATGAACCTCAATTAAACCCCCCTAAAAATGTATCTAAAATACAAAAAAAAACAGTTAACACTACCTTCAATGACAAAATTTATCCATTCTTTGACCCCACGGGAGCAAGTAAGTGATCAATAATATTTTTGCAAATAAAATTCAGTTATCTATTCTATTCAGATCAAAACCCAGTATCAATAAGAAAGATTCTATTTTTTGCTTCCCAGAAATGAACCGATTTTCAGCTTTGTTCTCTTTAATGTTGGTAAACCTCTTCTGTATAAAATAATGCCAACAGGATAAAATCGTCACACAGGTGAATATTTGGCGGAACTAATGTCAGAAGTCATCGAAGAATTAGGCCCAAACTAAATATTCGCTCTCGTTACTGACAATGATGCAGCTATGATTAAAGCACGAGAAATTATTCAACGGAAATATCTTCACACTGAAGTGTATTCTTGTGTGGCGCACTCATTAAACTTGTTTGTAAAAGACATCGTGGAAATGCAGTCTTTCAAAGACCTAACAAACGATGCAAAGGATGTTGTCAAAGATGTCAACTCATCTCACGTCGCGAAAGCCACTTTTGAGAAGATTCAAGGGAAACTCAAATCTGAGGAATTGGCAGAAACAGGAAAACCAAATAAGTCATCAACTGTATCTCTAAAGCTACCTGGTAAAACGCGATGGGGATCCATGGATTTCTGTATTGAAAGCTTGACGTTGAATAGAAAGGCACTCAAGATATTGGCAATTACCGACAACGTCATTCTGAAAGCAGAAGTGAGGCAAAATATCCTAGATGAGGATTTTTGGTGGGGTTTGGCTTCCTTACACGAATTTTCGCTGCCTATAGTTAAATGGATAACTATACTGGAAGGTGACTTGTGTATTTTGAGTCAAGTTCCGGAAGCGTTTCAAGAAATTGAAACCTGTTTTGAGGCAGCACTTGCCAACTCGCCAACTTCTTTGGAAGACGATGACTCTATACGACGAAGTTTACAGAAACGCCGGCAAATGACGTTAAGACCTATACACTTTGCAGCAAACATACTTGATCCGAAATGTAACGGAATGCATCTTCGTGCAGAAGAACAAGTGAAAGGTAATTCGATTATTAACAATCGAGTTAAATACCTCTTTGGCGAAGAAACAGGTGCTGCGCAGGAAGTCATGACACAGCTTGCAAATTATCGGGATAAGAATGACATTTTTTCTCTCGACTACATACGGACCACTGAAAAAACTTTCGACGCTCGAACCTGGTGGCGATCAAACTTTTTTGGTTCCAAAATAAGCACCGTAGCCTCTCAGATACTAAACATGCCAGCTACAAGCGCAGCGACAGGGATAACGTTTAGTAGAGCTGGAAATGTACAGAATATTAAAAGAAACCGAATGAAGAGAAGTCGTGTAGGAATGCTGACTTACGTATTTTACAGTATAAAGCTTGCGAAACGAAAAAAATCTCGCAACCAAAAGCGAATTATATTTTCGACCGACGAGTGTAATGAGGATATCGCTGAAGGAGAATGGGACCAGGAGGATGATATTGAGTCTGATTTTTCGGACATTTCTGATGAGGAAAAGTAAAAGCTTTTTACTTTTGTTCGTTTTTTAATGTTTAACATAATTTATTTTCATGTAAAAAGACGCTTTTATAATTTCGAGCATTTTTAATTTCGTTCTTTTTTGGTGTTCAACATACCATCTATTTATGGAAGAAAAAGCTACATCTTCAAGGTGAGCTGCATATATATCTAAATGGCTGAATACAATAATACCTGTGGCTTTTTGTTCGTTTTTATCATAAAAAATCACTTCGTGATGAAATTATTTTTATCTGTAAAATACAAGTACAAGTACTTTATTGTTTAGTTATATCGATATGAATCGAGACTGGCTAAAAGTACTGTGTCCTGAAAATTTTCTATATTTATTATTTTAATGCTCACAAAGTTTTCCATATTTTAAATGTACCTAAATGGGCGCTGTTTATAATTTATTCTATAAGTGCCAACATTATCTAGTTACTGAATTTTTTAGATATGAAAGGGTTGTCGACCACTGTGAATGAATTTTCACGATGTTATAGTTAATTTTCTATTCATTTGGTATATTTTTTGGATTAACAAATATTTAAAAAATATATCAAATGATCGAAAATTAACTATAACATCGTGAAAATTATCTATTTACTTTTAAAAATAACAAAAAAGCATTCTAATTGAATATTCTCATAAATTCTCGAAGCGTCGGTAACATACCGGTATGTTACCGGTGATATTACCCGATTTTAAATTACCGAGAATTTAAAAACTCTAGTTCTGACACCAGTGAATCCTTCACAATATCCATAAACTCTGAGCGCGCGAGATTCAAATTGATAAAATCTAGGTCACTAGATAACTGTTATCTTCTCCCACCACTTGGATTGAACCTCTCAGTTTCGAAAAACGATAAGTATGAGTATTTGTTTAAATATTCATCTACTTTATTGAAAACTTAATACTTTTACTTGAGCAGACTTCTGAAATATTCTCAAAGCTGTAACATATTTGGGTTTACTATTTTTCAGTAAAAGCTTTTCTTTTTTAAGATCTTACTATTCCCACCTTATAAGAAATAGTAATATTATTATATTTACCAATACAATTGAAAAAAATCGCTAAAGCGAAGAGCAAAGAATTAATTACATAGATCTTCATCTTCGGTCGGTCGAGGATACCGATGAATGGAGATTTCAAAATTTGTATAAACAAATACCATTTTCTGCGAAAAAGATAAAAATTATATAGCATCCGATATTTATTAGTATTTTCAATGTCTTATTATATACACAGTATGTTTTATTATTTGCTGTAGAGAAGTCTCGCAAATACAATAAAATTGAAAAAAAATTTCAATATTCAAAGAAAACGCATCTTTCAGATTTGGTCATTTTCTTCTTTCACTTGCTGCTTTGGAACAGAAACTGAAGAAAATGTGTCTTATATAGTCCAAAAATAATATAAATAATACTAGAATTATCTAGTCAAGGTCAAGGTCATTTCAAGGTCAATTTCGTTCATTTTTCTAAAAACAAATTTCTGACTGCAGATTCTGAAAGAACGGAAGATTTTACGTCCAGATATGTATGTTTGTATTTTTCTATGACGACCTCTAAGGTCATTTTAAGGTCATTTTTATTTAAATATATAGATGGTTCATATGGGTAAAATATAGCTACATGGGACTAGACTACTATACTAATATGTTGTGGGGGTCGCTAAATCTGAATCCAAATCCAGCTTGACCCCAGGATGCCAAGGTCAAGGTCAGATCTAGGTCATATTTATTTAAGACAGTCAGAAATTAATACATATGTTTGGTTAATGTTTGGTTACAAATTACCTTGTCTCAAGTTCGCACCGCTTACTTCAGGAAACTTATACCGCTTAGGGCACCTCCACGTGGTGACGGCGGAAAACGGATTATTTTTTTGCTTTTTATTTTCCGTCTAAGCCCTGGGGTGAAGGCATAATACCCTCATGGCCGACACGAGACAAAGTACGATGCAGGGTTTCGGATGCCCAGTATCGGCGGTTGGTCAGGGTGAGGAAACGGGCCCGCAATCGTCGTCATCCAGCTACCGCCACCCTTTATTGGTTTGCGATTCAACTGATGAAGAATATAAAGCTACAACAAGTTATCACGTTTTTACCAGCCATGACTGCAATAGCGATAAAAATGTTTTTTGCTACGTTTGTGGGAAATATGAAGTCATCACTTGCCGTAGGTCAATGAATGAGGAATGTAGAAACATATGTCGTCAATGTTATAAAAAAGAATTTTCCCTTCGAAATGAAACAATTGCTCCAGATAGCATTTGCAGTGCTTGTTACAATATGCTTTTATGTTGGAATAAAATGAAAAACAATAAAATGTTAAAATACTCCTCACCAGTAATGCTGATTTTGACCTTTTTAACTTCCTTATCTGTTTCTCTATCTCCTCGTCATTCAACTCCTCCATCTCTGCCTCCCCCGTTCTTCTACTCCCATCATCTCTCTTCCTTGAATCTGAGCCCTGAAATGATTCTTTAAAAAACTCCCTCCACTCCTCACTCCCTATCTTGTCGCTTATCCCTACTCTACGCTTCCTAAACCTATTTATTATCTTCCAGACGTCCCCTTCTGTCTTAACATTTCCTAACTCCTCCTCCAGCTCTTTCTCCTTTTCCTGTTCTTTCTTCTTACACATCAATCTAAACCCCTTCCTCATTTCTATTTACTCCTCCCTTTTCGCAGTACCCTCTTTCCACTTCTTATACTTCCTCTTCACCTTTCTTTTCATCTTTTTACATTCCCTATCCCACCACGGCTTCACCATTCCTTTCTTCTTCTTTTTGAATACCTTCTTTTGCACGCACCCTTTCACTTTCTCTTTTAAATCCTCCCATATCTCTTCCACCGTCTCCCCTTCGAAGCGTACCTTCCCTAACTGCTCCTTATATTTCTCTATCGCCTCCCTCGTCCAGCTAACCCTCTCCCCCGTCGACACTTCTTCCCCACCTTGCCTTCCGCCGTTCTCATTGCTTATCCACAACCCTAATGGCTGATGGTCTGATTCTACCCTACCTTCTACTGCGAATCTCTCCATCTCCTCCCACCCTTGCATATTCATAACTACATAATCTATTACCGATACCCCCACCTTACCTACGTATGTGTATTCTCCCTCTTCGTCCCCAGTTGCCATACCATTTGCCACCGCCCAGCCTCTATCCTCCATCCAGTCTCTTAGAATCTCCCCCTCCTTATTTATTAACCTATCCTTCGAATTCCTTTCGAAGCTCTCCCCTTCCCTGTAAAGGCCCCCTTCCCTCCCCATCCTCGCGTTAAAGTCCCCACCCAGCCTCACCAGTAATGTGGTCAATACCTCAATCTGAAAAAGACTGTTATTTTTGCAATACTAAAGTTAAAGGATTCAACGTTAAAAACAAATCAAAAATATCTTATGCAATAGTGTCTTCTGTCATAACGGCAAAATCTAATCTAAAGTCTGCTATCAAAAATATGGATACGAGCTCAATGATAAATGTAGCTTCAACAAATAAAGAGACAGATAGAGAGGTGATGTTAGACAGTGAAGAAGAATCTTACGACTGCTTATACGAAGATGATGAAAATGAAGAATATGTGCCAAAATTGCGGAGAAAGCAAAAAATGAATCTTTAAGACTATTCAACCAAGATAGTTTAAACAATTTTATCAGGAGCATGGGTCTTCCTAAAGATGCTTCTGAATATATGGCAGCTGAGTTGAAGAGCCGTGGAATGGTAGAACAGGGGACGAAGTCATCTTTCTACAGGAATCGAGAAAAGAAGTTCCGTCAGTACTTCAATAAAGATGAGGAAGGTATGTTGGTATATTGCAGAGATGTTAACGGTTTAATGAATGAACTAAAAAAGGATGTTTGCGTTCCAGAAGAATGGAGATTGTTTATAGACTCGTCGAAACAAAGTCTTAAGGCAGTGCTGCTTAACAATGGAAATGAGTATGCAAGTCTTCCAATAGCGCATTCAACACAATTAACCAAAAGTTACGAAAACGTCCAATATGTATTGGAGAAAATTAAATATGACAAACATAAGTGGCAAGTTTGTGGTGATTTGAAAATCATAACCATTCTCCTTGGTCAACAATCAGGATATACAAAGTATCCCTGCTTTTTGTGTTTGTGCCCTGGCGGACCGAACGAACGGAGCGGATACGCTACAGCGTATCCTTATAGTATCCACATCGTATCCTCTCCGTATCATGCAAGCAAAAATCATTAAACAAGAAAGATTAACATTTCACTTGTTGAAATTCGGATTCTACGTGAAATTTTGAGTTAAAAGGTCACAGAGTAATCGCAATAGTTTTTCTTGCAATATCAAAAACTTTGAAAAATATAATACTTATCGATGAAGTGCGCTGAAGGCGACTTCAAACGCATCGTCGTTCAGTAGCAGTTAATAGGCGTTATCCGTCGACGATGCGTTTGAAGTCGCCTTCAGCCCACGTTATCGATAAGTATTATATTTTTTTAAAGTTTGTAATGTTCCAAGAAAAACTATTGCGATTACTCTGTGACCTTTCAACTCAAAATTCCACGTAGAATCCGAATTTCAACAAGTGAAATGTTAATCTTTCTTTTTTAATGAGTTTTTCTTGCATGATACGGAGAGGATACGATGTGGATACTATAAGGATACGCTGTAGCGTATCCGCTCTGTTCGTTCGGTCCGCCAGGGTGGAATAGCAGGGATCGCGCGAAACATTACAAGAAGAAGGTTTGCCCAACAAGAGAACAACTTGAACCTAGAAATCACAATGTACTTCAACAACCTTTAATTGATCCATCAAAAGTATTGCTCCCGCCTCTGCACATAAAACTTGGACTTATGAAACAATTCGTCAAAGTTTTGAATAAAGAAGGAACATTTTTTCAGTACTTGACAAATCAATTTTCTGGATTAAGTGATACTAAATTGAAAGAAGGAGTAATTGATGGACCTCAGATCCGTCAAATGTTTTACGACGAAAATTTCATCAACACAATGACTGACTTAGAAAAAGCTGCTTGGCTCAGTTTTCGAGATGTTGCTCAAAACTTCGTAGGAAATCACAGAAGTAATGACTACAAAGCAATCGTAGCAAATATGGTGAGGAGCTATCAACGCTTGGGATCTTTGATGAATCTCAAACTCCATTTCATGGACTCTCATATTAGCTATTTTCCTGAGAACTTAGGCGATTACAGCGAAGAGCAAGGGGAGCGTTTCCATCAAGATCTAAAAGACTCTGAGCTTCGATGGCAAGGAAAATGGGACGTGAATATGTTGGCTGACTACTGCTGGCTGCTAAAGAGAGATCAAGTAGCTGGCGATGGAGATGGAGATGGTGATAGTTCGAAGAGAACTAGAAATACACTGCATAGATCCTTTGACAATAAAAGAGAACGTTATAGGCGAAAGAAAGAATAAAGGCTATTCCAAAATACCATATCGTAACTCTCGTTTAGTCCTGATTTGTTGGGTTAAATTTTGGAACAGTTACACCTATTTCTCTCGATATGACCTTGATCTGACGTTGACCTTGGCACCCTGGGGTCAAGCGGGCCTCGGATTCAGATTCAGCGACCTCCACAACATATTAGTATAGTAGTCTAGTCCCATGTAGCTATATTTTACCCATATGAACCATCTATATATTTAAATAAAATGACATTAAAAAGACTTCAGAGGTCGTCATAGAAAAATACAGACATACATATCTGGACGTGAAATTTTCCGTTCTTTCAGAATCTGCGGTCAGAAATTTGTTTTTAGACAAATGAACGAAATTGACTCTGAAATGACCTTGAGCTTGACTCGATAAGTTCAAATGGACCCCGGATTCGGATTCAGCGACCCAAAAACCTAAATTATAGTATCGATCATCACCCAAAAGACGTTTCTGTCGATTTGACCTTCGAATGCCCTTGACCCAGATGTGCTGGGGTCAAACGGACCTCGCATTCGTGCTTAGTGGGTCAAAATACATGAGAATATATGTGTCGCGTCTGTAGATCAGAAAATTGTTTTTTTTGTGTGCCGGTGTTATTAAACAAATATCCAGAGATTCGATTTTTTTTAAATATAAAAATATATCTAAACATCAGACCGAATTCTAGCTGAGGTTTTGGGCAAATCAAGCGGTGGAATTAAGCCGTCCCAAGGTTAAAAGGAAATAACTAAACAGAGTAATTAATAAATATCCCCCCCCCCTTTATGGTTATTAAGAATTTGACTAGGCAGATATATGTTTATATGGATATCCGTATAGACATATATCAACTGTATTAACGTTAAAAAGTAGAAATAAGCTTTTCTCTTTGGGACTTGTTTTATTCCCCGGACTAAGGGTACAATTGTTCTTTTATATATTTCATAGGGTGTTAGAACGATTCTTCGGGTCATATTTGCATAAAATTTTTAGACGTTAATTATTTAAACAATTAATAATCAATGAAAAGCTCGGAGAATCGTTCTAATAGGTTTAGCCGCTTCCCGTTTGCGGGAAGTTAGAGTTAAGGTAATTTTAAGTTAACCATAACATTTTTAGGTGTTTAAGTTAATTATAAGTATTTTCAAATTTGAATTAAAGTTATGAATATTTTCTCTTGAATTAGAATAATATGGCCGCCGGCGCGCGAAGGCTCGGGTAGTGGACTTGGCTGGCTGTCCCCACCGCTTGGCTGCGACTCCGTTGTCGTCTCTCGGCCAATCGGCGGGTCCGCTGCCGTTCCCACCGCTGCCGAGACCTCCGTGCCCGGGCTGCCGAGTAGCGAGTAGTGAACTGTGTAGTCAGTCGTCTTACGATTTTTGAGTAGACAGCAGCGTACGCTCTGTCTTCTCTATTCTCCAGGAAAAATAAAATAAATAAACAGCATCAAAACATCTCAGTCTCAAGCCTCCCGCTTTATTCTTTCGCCTTAACCTTTTGGCATCGTTTTCTTTCGTCAGCTTTTCGATTCACGTCATCGTCTTTCTTCATCTGGAATATCTCCGAGTTTCTTCAAAACTGTGATTCTTATCCATCGGTTTCGAACGTGCGTGATCATCATCGTCTTTCTTCATCGGGAATATCTCAGAGTTTCTTCAAAATTGTGATTCTTATCCATCGGTTTCGAACGTGGTCGGTCTTACAATTTTGTTCCGCCATTTTGAATTTTGACATTATTGCTTTGTATTCCAATTCGACCACCCCAAAACCCCTTTAATACGAGAAATTGTCAAACTTACAATAGTGGAAATCATCCAGATATATAATATCTGAGCGCCCATGGTATATCCAATAATACAACTTTTTGTCAAAAAATTTCAAATTTAACCTAGATTTTCAAGGTAAAAAATAAATATTTTCAGCTTCACCGCATGTGTCATCTACGCGATTATTTGGAGGTGTCATTTAAGGGTTAAAACAAATTCAGAAAACGGCCCCCACTAGGAAAGATCGTTAAATTAATTTTAAGGGCTGTTTTAACATCCCGTATACATTCGCAAAAGGAAATCGACATTTCCTAGCAACCAAAATGACGGGAGATTCGTTTATCATGTTATTATAGTTGGGAATCACTTTGAAATCAATGTGGAAAACATATCATATCCGAAAACCACGGAAGATTTTTTGATTATACTATTAGTGTCGAAAATGAATTCAAAAAAATATATTCAATCAAAGCAAGTTGCTAACATTATTTTAAGGGTTGTTAATACATCCCTTTAGGATGCTATCAAGGAAATAAGATTCAAGCAAGGAAATCGTAATTTCCTACAAACAAAAATCACGGGAGCTTTGTTTATTGTACTACTGAAAAGCCTTTCGAATGGGTGGGGTGAAAATTTCAAAAATAATTCTTACCTATAATTAAAATCAGTATTTTAAATCATTTTTGGTGTTGCATTGTTAACCACAAAATAGATCAAATAAGAAAAAATGCCAATTTTTAAATGGCTAGTAAACTAGTAGTTTCTTCAGATTGAAATTTTTACCAAAAAAATCACATTTCGATACATTATTAGAAATGTGGCCCTATGAAATATGCCCTTGAATTTTTTCAGGGGGTTCCATTTCCAATTTCAGTCTTCAGAAATGTACCCAAATAACCAAATGCCGTAATTGCAATAAGTTTATGTTTTAGCGTTAGAAATTGAAAAAACATAGTGGCTGTCATTGAAGTCCGCTAAAGGCGACTTTAAGACTCTAGCAGACTTTCAATGACAGCCACTATGTTTTTTAAATTTCTAACGCTAAAAAAAAAAGAAAAAAAACTTATTGCAATTACGGCATTACCTTCTAACGCAAATTTTAACGTACAATTATAATTGCAACAATTTAGATATTTATTTTGTTTCTTTTATTCATTATAATTCGAGATTACTTTAAGATTACTTTAGGGTTACTTTATGGTTACGCTGTAGCGTAACCCTTGCGTTCAGCCGGTCCGCCAGGGAGGTATTTTTTGTAGAACGTTTTAAAATAAGCAAAGTGTTTCTTAGAATTTTCTCAAATATATTCTGATATCGCTGTCTAGAAAAAAATTCAATTTTTCCAGGAAAAAATTCTCGTGGTCACAAAAATGGTTTAACCCACATAAAACTCATGGAATGTATCTCTTATAGAATTAAACATTTAAGAAACAAAAAATAAAAAGGTGGAGTATTTGAGAAAATCGTCTTTTAATATTTTCAGAAGAACTTTATAATTTTCAAGATGTTCTAATTTCTCGACGGTTTTCAAAAGCGGTCGATAAACCTTACGAGAATTTGGATGGAAAATTCAAATATCTCAATAAACTAAAAAGTTATGGATGTTTAAAAAAAATTGGTAAATCTTTTTGAAGAAAAATTCAAAATTCAAAGACTCATAACTTCAGAATTTTTTTTTGTCTTAAATCACCTTTCACGGATACCAACTGATCATAACTTTTAATTTTTACCCTCATTAGACTGAGTTGCAGCCCTGATCATTAGTGACAGTTACCTAAAGTACTTTTTACAGAAATTCCCTGACTTTTGCATTTTTTTTCTTAAAAATCCCTCATTTTTCCTGACCAATGAAATTCCCCGACTTTTCTCTCATTTCCAGGATTTCCCTGACCTACGACTACCCTGGCTAATTCAATAATATTTTGTTCAATAATGCACATCTTCTGTTTAGAACATTTAAGTTAGGATGTCCATCTACCTTTACAGGTGTAGCGAATGATGATGGCGACGCTTTGTGTGTGTCAAATATGAAATTAGATTATAACCATCCAATCGGCAAGGTATAATTTGATGTGTACATATAAAATTAGAAATTGTTTACTATAGGGTTATTTTCCTATAATTCCTGTCTAATTTGTCTCTCATTGCAGGCTTTGTATGATTGTCTATCCGAAAAAAGAAAGTTTACTGAAGAGCAGGAAGAAATTGCTTAACAAAATTTAAACTAGGAGCGAATAAAAAAAGAGTCAAGCATAAACTGGAAACCCTTACGGATAAGAAAGTTTTATCAAAAGACTTATCTAATTTGATGGCCAGTACTGAGAAGGGCAACGATTTATCCGAAACCATTAGAATGCGGCAAGGAGATTATAGTAAGTATCATACAAAAGCCGTTATAATTCAACGTGGTTTTAATGCAATGGAATTAAAAAAATGAAAAATGTACGTAGTTTCTCAGAGAAATGGTATTAAAAAATGAACAACTTGTTACGACTACATCTAGACAATTTTATGAACTTTCTCATTTTATTATAGGTGCTGACTGTACACTACTTCACGATGAAGATAAAGTCTTCGAATGAGTCTTTTTTGTCACGGAAGAAATGAAGAAGATTATGGTGGCATTTTCTGAATTTATTGGCATTGATGCAATACACAAGTTGCTCAGTCTAAGGGGAGCCTTGTATCTTATTGTTGCTCAAGATGACCGAGAGAGGACAAAAAATTGTTGCTGGTTGCATTTTAATGCACGAGACAAAGGAAAACATGGAATGGGTCATATAGAAACATTCAAAACAAAACATCCGTCTTGGACAAAAGATGTCACCGTGATGGCTGACAAAGATTTCACGGAGCGAGACGTAATAAAAAGGAAGATGCCCGATGCAAAAGTTCTTATTTTTATTTTTACACTGAAAGAACTTTTCATTGCGAGATTACCACAGAAAAGGTGAGAATCACAAGCGGCCGAAAGGAATTATCGAACACAATAATAAAAAAAAATTATTTTCTGTAAAAATGAGGAGTATTTTCAACTTTACGAGCAATTAAAAACAGAAGCACCAATTTCCGTTCAGGAATACTCCGAAAAAAATTGGTACCACCTAAGAGAGGAGTGGACGCTTTGTGGTGATTTAATGAAATTCAGTTTTTTGAACACCACACACAATCGTTTGGAATGCCTTAATGTCAAAATAAAGTCCATTATTGCCAATTTCTCCACATTAGAAACTTTTGTTGTTGATTTTTTCATCTTAATATCGACTCGCTACACGGAACATGAAGTAAGCACTGCATATTCGTGCTTGAAAAAGCAAGCTGTGTCATCCAAAGATGGAAGTCCTGTAACGTTTTACAGTGAGAATTTTACTGAGTACGCAAATAAGTTTGTTGAAAAAGAACTTAAACAGGCGCCTTTTGACAAATTGATTGGATAAACAGACAAAGAGGATTTTATTGTTCAGCGCGATAATTACACCTCTCGGAATACGACGGAAAACGTGCACTTGCAACGAACAAATTTCGATGGGCCTCCCGTGCAGGAATATATTTTTTATATCTATTTTTTTTTATTCTTTAGTCTATTGTATTAACTTTAAGACTATTTATATTTTCAGGCACATCTTTACTGTACGGACGTACCTCGATCTGCCTTTAGACTCTGCGGAATTATGCCTAGAGTGTTAGACGTGGGCGTATTTACTAAAAACTCAACGTATTTATGAAAATATTGAAATTCAAAAAAGGATTCCTCAGAGGCACAATTTTCAAGCGAAATTGGCGCAGACAGTCAATTTGATCACAGCCGTGTCGACCCCAAAATTTTGGGGACATGGATTTGTTTAAAGAGGTCAAAAACCTTTTTTTTTACTTGTATAGAAGATACCCTTTTATTTCAACACACATACCATGACTTTGGAGATTTTCCACAGTTTTTGAAATGAATATCTCTTGAAGAGAAAATCGAGGATTTATAGAGTAATTAATTTAGTCCTTGAAGCATTCACTCTGTAAATTCTGGACTTTCTCGTTTTCTCTTCCTAAGAGATATTCATCCATTGTTTCATTTACAACAAAGATAAAATGTTTTACTTTCTTTGAGCTGAGTGCAAAAAATTTGTTTTTCTTCAAGATGCATAAGACGTTACTGAAGAACGATCCTCTTCATCCCACACCTCTGGAAGGAGTTGAATTTGAGAGTACAGAATGTGTTCGCTGCGACGATGTAGCACCTGCTGCTGTAGAAGAGGAAGTTCTTTTGGATGCCGTGTGCGATCCCTAAAAGCACGGAACGTTCCGCGGGCACCTTCGGAACGTGTAAAATGTCCGCCCCTTGGGAACGTTCCACTGGGACCTGAGGGGTACCTTCCATTATTGTTATTTTTAACAACAATTATTTCGTAACCCGTAAGAGACAGGTAAGAATGGATGTCATTTTTGAGTTTTGAGTATCGCATATACTACACTATAATATGATATCCGTATCATAAACTGACATCGATTTTTACCTATCTCTTACGGTTTACGCGATATTTATTGATAACAATAACGATAATTTGTGTTTGGAACGTTCCCAAGCGGCGGACATTTTACACGTTCTGGGAACGTTTCTGGAACGTTCCGAAATTTCCCGCGGAACGTTCCGTGCCATGATCCAATAAATACATGGTCTAGCCACTTGAGGGCCCCGTTTTGTCCAAGTCACGCAACCGCTTAGTTTCACCATTTTGTTAGTATAACCGCGCAGTTTGAATGTGATGCGGACTCTCTGTACGACAAACTATTGTAGGAAAATCAGTATGTAGGAAGATAATATTATGAAAATATTGAATGAATGAATTCCAAAATTACTTGGAATACGTACTGAATGATGTATATTAGAACACTGATAAGAAAATAAATTATAGTTGAGACAGAATGGAAGTTTGTAAATAATACTGAATGACAGCGATCAAAAGTACATACAAATATTGATATTTATGATAATTATTAACATTTTTAATATCTCTGTTTTACAGTGTATACATAATTCTCATTTCGCCAATTCTTTCAGAAAAATATAAGCAAAAAATGACAGAGGTCTGTAATAGGATTACAACTAGGGTCCGTAAATTTTACAGAAAAGTTTGTGAGGTTAAAGAGATTAATGAATCTCATTTTTACGATGAAAATATAAGAACGTAACAGTAATTGCTAAATAATATCCTAATATATACATGTACATAAATAAATTATTTTTTAATCAATTTAGAAATAATGCAATCAAACTTTAAACCAAATTCAAATTTTGTTTGGGATATTTTTTTGGTGATATTGTTAATAATGACAAATAATGGAAAGGAATCATACATCACAATAATCAGTATATGTTTCATTAACAGTTATGAAAGTACAATCTGGTAAAATTTGGATTTTTATATTTTCTTTTTACATATATCACACTTACTCGTACTGACGGACAATTTGAAATCGTTAACACAATACCAAAGAAAATTAAAAATATTTAAAAATCCAACTTTTTGTGGATGGGACAAATCGAGATAAAGTTTGAAAAACTCTATGACCTTCATATGGGAAAATTTTTAAATGTGTTTGAAGCTCAGAAAAGAAAAAACCTTCGTTTTAGGAAAGCACCAATATTTAAAGTACCTAATTTTTTGTTTTGATGTTAATCTTTTGCCTGCGATTATTATACAAAAACTTTTGTCATTTTTGGAATGAACAATATGTGTGCGGGATACATTTTATTCATTAAGATAATTTACAACAAGAAATCAAGATTTACTTCATCTTCGACGTTTCGGAGAGAAAACTTTGTCCACGAATCACCATATAATGCAATGTGGAAAGTAAATTATCATTAGCTTCATTTGTATATATTTATAGTAAGACTTATCTCATTATTACATTCTTCTCATATTGTGAAATCTCGAAATTATTTTGCCTATACATATAAATATGTATGTATGCAATATTATAGGGTTTACATATTTATATTATAGGGAAAGGCAACAGGGAGTAACTTATAAAATGGAAATTGTGTAGGAGATCGAGCGAAAAAATATTGTGTCAAATTTAAATCGCAATTGAAAAAACATGAAATTCTGCCTTCGAGTTGACGTATTGCTTGAGTTACTGAATACAAAGGGAAATGGTTTAATACAAAAAACATTCAGTTCGGAGAAAACTGAGTTTTGCCTTTGAGGTTAGAATTTTTTGGTATTGTAAAATCGTCTTAAAATCGTGACAAAAAGTGTAATGTTCATTTCATTTTTTAAATGGCTAGACGTCCCCGAGATGTTCAGTTGATGAACACGGAGAAAGTTTTATCGAAAAAAGTTATTCACTTCCCAAAAAATTAATTTTCAATGAGACGGTGTCACAGTGCGACAGACGATTTTTCGCGTTCAGGTAGTGATAAATAATAAAATTAACGTTTTATGCTGTTCAACTATGAAGATATTGAAATACATGCCTTTTGTACATATAAAAAATATCTTGATCACGAAAGCCTTTACTTTTAATGGATATGATGATCAAACTTTAAGGTATTGCTACCATCAAAAATACGATTTCGAGCAAATACTTTTAACTCTATGTGTATTTCAATTTTTGAGAATTTTCTAACAGTAAACCCCATTTTCAAAAAATTGTCAGTTTCCACCTTCTGTCTTTCCACCCTTCATATATTACTTATATTACGAACGTTAGACAAAATTTTAATAAGAAGAGTAAACAAGAACATCGATAATTATAAATAAATGTTAAATATATCTTTCGATCAAATTTTCCTCCAAAACTGAGGAAGAAATATTTGTAAACAAATAAAACATCATTATTATTCGATATGTCGTGGTCACTGCATTATATAATTTTATTCATTCAGTACTTTCCCAGTTGACTTCAGTTTTATTTTATTCTATACACATATGCCAGTTTTTGTCAGCAGGAAGAGGTTATGAAACACGTAACCTGTAATTATAGTTGATCCGTATTATCCTTTACCCATCTTCAACATTACAATACATTTTATTAGTATTGAAATATTTCTATACAGCAAAATTACAAAAAAAAATTTAATTCTAAAATTTTAATTTTAAAATCACTTACATTTGCCGCCTTACTTATCAAAAATGGCGAAACTAAGCGGTTGGTTCTGATTGACTCAGTTTTTTTTACTTGCGCGTGGCTAGACCATGTATTTATTGGATCATGTTCCGTGCTATTAGGGATGTGATCGAAAAATCAGATCATGAAGGAGATGCATCGTCATGGATCACAAAATCCACCCCGATCGATTTGCATTTTATACTATGAATTTCCATGCCTCCGCCAAGTAAGATGGATGATGGTTGGACGCCCGAAAAATTCAACGATCACGACCATGATCCAATCCACACACGGTCTAGCCGAAAAACGTTCCATTTTCGTCCAACTCGCGCATACCAGCTCCACGGCCATCTTGGTTACCATTCAACACAGCCGCCAGCTGATTGGCTGCAACTTTTTCCACTTGCGCGTGGCTAGACGAGTGGATCATAGTAACCCAGCTAGTGATGGGAAGTGACACAGGTTTTACCGTCATGACGGTCAGGAAAAGTGGTCATGTGGTAAAAGTTGGTAAAAGTCGGTAAAAGTCATTTTTTAACAAAAAGGAAGGAAAATTATATGAAATTGAAGTTCTAGATGAATTTGGAAAACCCAATAGGCCTATTTGCACGCAATTTTTCTTGGCTATGAAAAAGAATTCAGTTGAAAATTGAGAAATATGTAGCTAAATTAGAAGTAACCTCAAAATGTCGTCTGCTATACTGTGCGGGAATTTCGAACACGAGATGAAATGACATGAAGAAGCTTAAATTAGTTATTCTGTAAATGCAGGTTTTAATAAATAATGGAAATAATTAAAAAATCAAGTTTTTATGCTTGCAAATATTTATAAGGTATTTTTTACTAAAAAGTAGATAAGTGAGATATAGAATAAATGGCAAATTAGCCATTTGGTTGATAATGTATTTTTTACATAAAAGTTTAATGATTCAAGTACAATTTTTGTTACCAAATTTTTTAATTATGTGTGACTCCTCACTGATTTTTAAATATGCTGGGAAATATCAAATGAGCAAAGATAAGAACTTTTTTCTGAAGGACTTTAACAAACTTTGTTTTACGTAAAACTTGTCTTTTTGCTTTAGAATTACGATGTTATAGTTACAAGCAAAATAATTTTCAGTAATTTCTGAATTATTAGAAATAAATGAATATTACAAAACAATGAAAATAAATTAAATCTTTTTATTTTATACAAACAAGCTCTTACAACATTTTTTAAGGATCACATTTTTTAATACTGTTGAAACTTGTAAAATCAGGTAAAATCACATATAAATAAGTATTCTCTTTCCATTACAGAAGGCACTCGAAAAAATTATTATGCCAACATGTTAAAGTCGCATGTTAAAAATTATGAGATGTTATAGGCAACATATTCTCTAGTTTGCAAAAGCGACTCATTGTTTTCCTGCATAAGAGTTTTTTGTGGAGGAACGTTAGCAGGAAGTGCGAAAATTGCAGATGCAGCTTTTCCGAAAGAGGTTGAAGCACAAAATGCATTTCACCATATCCTCGGACTATTTAATAAAATAAAATCATTTGCCCACAATTTTTCTTTAATTCTGTGTTGTGCCAACGATTTCAGTTACCTAAAAATATTCCTAAAAAGTTTAAAATTAGGATAAATATAATGTATCTCGTAAGGAGAAAGAGATATGCCAAACGGAAACATTCTCAGATTCATCTTCAGAGTCACGTATTGTACATATAAGTATTAATAATTAAATCTTAGTAAAAAGATATGTGCATAAATAAATAATATAAATAACCTGGCAAATATAAAAGGTATTATGTTTTATGGCATTCTATTCTTGGAACACTAATAAAGTGATTACCCTTCAAACCCAAGTTCTGACAATTTCTAAACATTTTCCCACGAATGCTGACTTTTCCTGACGATTTCCGTCGAGAAACGTAACAAAAGTGGTCAGAAATGGCCAGCAGTCCTGGCATTTTTTCTGATGATTCGTGATTTTTTTTTAGTAAGGAATGTTCATCTTGACGATAAACAAAACTTTATAGATTATATACAATAATGCTAAAAACTAGTTTAATTTAGAAAAATATGCGCAAACAATTTTTAAATTTTAAAATTTTTAATTACCCGCATTTTAATTATCATTTCAATACATTTTTTATTTACAAACACCTTCCAAAACTTATTCCCAATGAAAATATGCAACATAGCAATTTTTATATCACTCTTTATAGTTTTACGTAGAGAAACCTAATTATTTATAAAAGTATAATATAAGATACCAATAAAAGTTTTTAATATTCTTCACTCTTTTTCCATTATGTGGAGAATTTAACTGCACAACAATAAATATGAACAAAGAGATAAGTAGAATTTCAAATTTCGCACTGTCTTAAGCTAAGGTTTGAGGTTATGATTCCCATATTTCTAATTTTGTTGGTACAATTTAATACTTTTGCGGTCAGGTACAATTGAAATTGAACTTCTAGACAAATTAATTATTATTCTCTTCGCGAAACATTGCTTCAAAACTTATTATCACTTTCAAAAATCAGTTTTACCGACGTTTTCCATCTTTTACCGTCATGACGGTAATTACCGAGAATACCGCGTATTACCACAGTCACGTTGGTCAGGCCCCATCACTAAACCCAGCACCTTGCTCCTATCCCCCCACCACCATGCAGTTTCCCTTGGTAGTTACGGCGAAGGCCGTAGTGTGGCGCAGCTGACGTCCGGCGGTTTATTCGAAGATACTACGTTTAAAATATTATTGTGACAATGGTAAAGCTGGAGTTAAGAAATTCTCACCGATATTTTTATAAAGAAGAAAAAAATGTTGCCATAGATAATCAAAACAATATTAATCTATTTTGCACATAGTTTATATTTCAGTCTATTATAATTGCACAATATTTTCATAATTTTCAACCAAAAAGATAGATTTCCGACCAAAAAGATTAATTTTCTACTAAAAAAGACGAATTCTTAACCACATAAGTACATTTTTAACCAAATAGTTGATTTTTTTAACTAAAAATATCAACTTTTTCCCAAAAATTAAACAGTTAAACTTTCGTTGAAAAAAATTAATTTTTAATATAAGAAAACGAATCATATACAAAATAGTTGAATTTTCTACCAAACTCTTGAATTTTCAAGACGAAAAAGACGAATTTTCTACAGAAAACAGTTGAATTTTCAACCTAAAACTATGAAGTTTCAACAAACTACTGAAATTTTGAACCAAATCGTTGAATTTCTAAATTAAAAAAATCAATTTTTACCAAAAAATGGAATAGTTAAATTTCCACTTGAAAAAATTAATTTTAAATTTCAAAAAACGAATCTTCTATCAAGCAGTTAAATTTTCTACCGCATAGTTAATTTTTTAAAGAATTTCCAAGACAAAAAGATGAATTCTCTATACTACTTTTTTCTGGTGCCGTAGAACAATAAACATGGTCGAAGTCCGTATGAATATGTTCGCTAATATTTTCATCGCTCATTAAAACTTCTCCAATAGAAATGTTCTCCATGTGTGTTGGTTTTGACAGACTCAAAACAGAACGTGTCGGTTTGCTTTTTGTCGAATAAGACGCCGTTGTTGCTCAATGTTTTTATGACTAGATGTGGCTACTAATTCTGGAAAATGCGGCACCGATTTCTTCTTGTTGGCAGCAGTTTCTGAGGCCTGTAGTGTCATTAGATACTCGACTAAACCATCATCTCATCCAAAATATGTTCAATGGTGATACTCATGGAATTTTTCTTGCCAATAGGTCTCGTTCTTCTTTTACCAGATGCAAATTTCGAATTGATGAAGTATGCCCTACATGAACTCTGCAAAATACTGGTTCAATTATACCTTCATCAGTAAGAGTAGTTTTTATCCTAGGAGGACAGCACTTTCCTATTTTTAATGTTGGCATCCATTTCAGTCTCTCCCCTTAACCCTGTATACGGGAAGATCCCGACCTATGATAATGATAATAAGTCTTATTCCCATTTGTTCTCTGTTGGATGAAAGAAACGAGGTCCGCTATTTCTATTTCACTCTTCCACATTTTGAAATCTGTAAGTGAATCAAAATAGAATAGGTCATATAAATATACTCTCAAGTAATAATAATAATAATGATAATTTATTCGATAAAAATACATGATTAAGTTTACATAAACAAATTACAGAAATTAATGTTATTTTCTAACAGATATACTTAAATCATTGTTTTTGGATATACTTATTGGCATCGTGACATTAGTCCTATCTTGCTTGGGATCAAACATGATCATGCAAGTGGTTCCGGCGTCTTACGTAACAAAATATAGTATTAAAATCCTCCCCTAATCGCCAGCGCCTCTTTAAGGTAAACAGCTAGTTTTTTCAGATTCGTGGCATCTGATGAGGCCAAAATGTCCGCTCAGAAGTCCCTAGAGGCCACCCTGCGACCAAGAATTTGAGAATGTTCATTTCGTAAATTTGAAACTTCGAGCAAATCACTAGAAAGTGATAAGCATCGTCCTTATCGGGTCCCCCACAACAAGGGCACAATCTTCTCTGTATTAAATTCGTATCTTTTTGATTCGTGAATAATGCGATAAGGAAAATTAGAAAACAAGCGAGTTTGTGCAATTAGCCTTGTGACGTAAATTGGTAAATTTAGCTTTAAATCTGGTTGGGTGGATCTCACTAAGGACAAATGGGGAAAGACTTGAAGACATTTAATCTCCGTCACTCTGTCAAACTCGCTTTTTCTCAGGTAATTTTCGTATGTCTTCAGTATAAATTCGCGATTTTTAGACAGAGACACTCTCAAGTACTAATAAAAGACTAAAAATTTATAGTCATTAAATCACATAAATTAATATTTAATAATTTGTTTTTATTATTTGTTTGATCCAACCAAATTTTTGTTGGATCAACCAAACTTTTTTCTGAGTGTAAGATGAAAAAAAACTATCCTTTTTTTGCCTATGAATTACGATAATAGGAATTGACTTATATCAATTGTTTCTAAAATTATAAAAAAATATCACACGGCTAATTTTCATGATCAAGTCTCATCCTGACAGTAAAGGCAAGCAGTTTTAAGGCACAAATATATACTTTGCAAACGAACAGGGTCAACAAGGAAATATTTGATTTAAAAAACGTAATTTAAACGTATCAATATGAGTACAGATTGAATTTATACTTACATGAAACATTCATGGGACAGCTTCTCCGCATGAAATCGTTGTAAATTTTTATTTTTATTTCGCGTGAACTCTGTATTGCAAATCGAACATTTTAATATTTTTTGTTCAAAATATTTTGGCAGTTGTAAGTGTTCCTTCAAATTTTCTGCCTATGAAGGTTTGTTTTTGTAGGAATTATAACTTTCAGTGCTCGCATTCCATTTTTATTGTTATTATTAAACGGAAGATTCAACCGTACCGTCATTACTTGACAATAATACTCCCTCTACGAATAATATAGGTTAAAATGTACCGCCAGGCAACAGCCGCGCCACACCGCGGCTTTTTCCGTAACAACCAGCGAAAACTGCATGATGGTGGGGGGATAGGAGCAAGGTCAGTAAGTAAGCGAGGTATATCCCTCCATCGAAACCAACCGGGTTAACGAATGCGGTACAATATGCATCGACCCAGGTAAAAGGAAGCGACTCGACGGAAAAGTCCATCAAATATCGATATTTTTTGTGGAAGAAACTGTGGCCGAAAATGCTCCTCGCGGAAACATAATTGAAGAAGAGAATGTTGAGCAAATGCCCAAGAGAGTAAGTTCGGCAATACTGGACGATGATGTCAACCTATTCCTTGTCAAAAAGTATTTTTCTTCAGATGCTTGGACTTCTGTCAAAAAGTTTACGAAATCAAAAACAGAATCCAAATTTGGGCCTGCGGTGATTGTGGTGTTGACTCCAGAGTGGGAGTCAAATGTGGATTGGAAAGGAAAATCCAAAGGAAATGGGAGCATCAAGTGCAATTCGTGTCTGGAGTGGTTCCACGAAAAATGCGCACTAGGCCTCCGAAAACCACCCAAAACTAAGCTTTGGTTCTGTAAGCAGTGCAAAGAATTAAATTCGAATACCGATTCTACGCCCTGCAAAAAAAGTCGATTCGAAACGTATTAAAAAGTAATTTTTGTCACAGAAGCTCACACTTACATCAATAGGATATACTGGGATATCCCATCCGATTACATTTATCTCCCAGTAGGATATCCCAGAGATAACGTGTCGGATATCCCACAAGCCGGAAAATGTTGCACTATCAGGTGGAATTATTGCATCTGCAATCATAGAACAAAATTAATTCTGACAATATTCAACTCAATTATTCTAAACAATTTTTATTAAAAAATTGTTCAAGTGTTATTTATCTCATAGAAAAAATTGTTGCACGCTAGTTGATGTTATTATTCATAAGTCATAATTTATAAACAAAAATTAGCATAAGTTAACATTTACTGTTGTTGTGAACATTTTTATAAACAAATTCACAATAAATGAGTTGTTCTTATAGCTAAATTGATTTTTCTGAAACTTCCGAAATTGTAGTTATAATTTTAAAATCGTTCTAACTTCGAACACATACTTAAAATTGAATAGCTTAAATTGAAATTGCACAATTTCGTATTCATTACATTTTTGATGTTCTAAATGCGCAATAACTAACGCTATAGACTTTGGTAACAACCATAACATTAAAAATTTCGATAGTAAATTTTCTGAGGACAAATTTTGTGAGAACATTTTTCTACAAAAATCACAAAAATGATGTAGGCTTCAATAACAACAATAGCATTAAAAATTACGATAGTAAATTTTCTCAGGAAACATTACCTGCGAAAAAAAATATTTCAAAAATGAGAAAAACACTGTAGGCTTCGATAACAATAATAACATTAAAAATTTCGATAGTAAATTTTCTGATAAAATTTTGTTACAAAAATCACAAAAACGCTATAGGCTTCGATAACAACAAAAACATTACAAATTTCGATAGTACATTTTTTTGAGGAAAAATTTTCGGAGAAATTTTTTTTGCAAAAATCACAAAAACGCTATAAGCTTCAATAACAATAAAATTAAAAATTTCTATAGTAAATTTCCCGAGGAAAAAGTTTCTGAAAAAATTTTTGTTTCAAAAATGACAAATACGCTATAGGCTTCGATAACAAGAATAACATTACAAATTTCGATTGTAAATTTTCTGAGGAAAAATTTTCTGAGAAATTTTTTTCACAAAAATCACGAAAACGCTGTCTGCTTCAATAACAACAATAGCATTAAAAATTTCGATAGAAGATTTACTAAGGAAATTTTTTTACAAAAGTCACAAAAACGCTTCAATAACAATAACAACAATAGCATTAAAATTTTCGATAGTAAATTTACTGACGAAAAGATTTCTGAGCAAAAATTTTTCAAAAATGACAAAAAAGCCTTTTTATAGGCTTCGATAACAATAATAGCATTAAAAATTTCGATAGTAAATTTACTGAGGAAATTTTCTTACAAAAATCACGAAAACGCTGTAGGCTTCAATAACAAAAATAGCATTAAAATTTTCGATGGTAAATTTACTGAGGAAAAGATTTCTGAGAAAACAAATTTTTCAAAAATGACAAAAACGCTTCGATAACAACAATAACATTACACATTTTGATAGTAAATTTTCT
>CAKNYM010032046.1:8667-18833 GCA_932195095.1 Andricus curvator
CCGACTGCATGCTCTGTGGTGCGAGAAACACCCAGAGCTCTCGGATTTTTCGCAAAAACGTCTGCGAAACCGTGCCGAGGACCTCCGGAAAAGGGGTTATATAAGCGGAGCGCCTACACAACCGCAGCCAGAACAAGCCGGCAACAGAGAAAGAGAGGCGACACTGAGACCAGCCTCGAACAGGCATCCAATAGAGGGAGAACGATGCTTCAAGACCCGGAGAAACATCAACATTCAGGTTTCTCCCAAGCCCAAAGATCTGACTGAACTGGATGATGAGCTTCGTGGAGATTTTTCCGAAGAATCCGACCTCTGGACTATCAATTGTAGTGTGTACAATGCAGCGAGAACTTTGGCAGATGCAAACCGTAAAACAAAACCAACGGTTGATCATAAGACCAAAAGACGAATGCATCAACTTAGCACAAAGATAGGCTGGGCAAGACAGTACGCGTCCCGCATTCAGTGTGTGATTGACTACATAACATCTGGCAGGACTTTCACTGCCAAGGTTCGACAGTTCACGCGCGAACTCCGGATCCGTCATCACACAATCAACAAGTCAAAGCTACTGACCATCAGGCAGCATATTGTTGACAGAATACGAGTACTATCTGACGCTAGGAGAAGTCTAGAGCGGAGAGAGAGGTGGGTCAGAGAAAATCAACAGTTTTCGTCTGACCCATCTCGACTCTTCCAAGACCCTCCAGTTACTGTCGACCATCCGCCCAAACCAGAGGAGGTCGAAGCATTTTGGAGAGAAGTCTACGAAGTCCAACATCCACTTAAAGAAGGCTCAAAGAACATGAACAGCTTCAAGGAGCTGTGCAATGCCCTCATCACGTATTAAGAGGCATGAAGAACTATTCCGCTCCGGGACCAGATGGCATCAAGACCTTCTGGTGGAAGAAGTATCCTTCAACCCACCAGCATCTGGCCCGAATTTTTACCTCATATCTAAAGTCGGAAGAGCCTATTCCGGGGTGGTTGGTGGAAGGGCGCACAGTGCTCCTGCCGAAGACGGGCAACTTAGCTGACCCTAAGAATTACAGGCCAATAACTTGTCTGAACACACTGTATAAGATCTTCACAGCTATCCTAAATGATAGGATTGTTCGGACAATTGGACCTGTATGGCGAGAGATGTATGAAAAACGTGGCTCAAAGAAAGGCGTAGCGGGATGTCGGGAGAACTTGCTCATCGATAGATGTGTCTGTAAAGACGCAGCTTACTATCAGCGATTTCTATCGATGGCCTGGATTGATTACCGGAAAGCTTTCGATTCAACCTCCCATAGACTTATCATCTGTCTGTTGGAAAGCCTAAAGGTTCATCCACACATCGTGAGGTGCATAGAGACATTAATGCCGCTTTCGAAAACCAGATTTACTATCTCATCTGGAAAACATCGTGTGATCACTAACAGTATCACCTTTCAGAGAGGTGTATTTCAGGGCGACACCATGAGCCCTCTCCTCTTTTGCCTCACATTATTGCCACTATCTCTCGCACTTCGCCATTCCGAAGGGTATCTCTCCGGAAAACCTGGAAACCGAAAGCATAAGGTCACTCATGTATTTTACATGGATGATCTTAAGATCTATGCTAGGAATCAAGAGAAACTACATCTAGCTCTGAAAATTGTCAAAGAGTACACTCAAGAGATTGGAATGGAATTCGGGTTAGAGAAATGCGCCAAGGTTAATTTGAAGAAAGGAAAACTTAATGGCATCCCCGAAGATCCTGAGCTCGTTGACAGAAGCGCTATACGACACCTTTGCGCTGGAGAGACCTATACATACCTGGGCGTGCCACAGAGCCGCATTCAGGACGTGACATCTATGAAGGATACTCTATGAAGCAGATACAAACGTCGGCGAGAAACAAAGTATATGCAACGAACATGCTTGCCGTCCCGGTAGTACTCTATTCATTTGGAGTGGTTCCATGGACGAAGGACGAGCTCAGATCCCTTGATATCGGGACGCGAAAGGTTTAGCACATGAACAAGAGCATGCACCTTAAGTCTTCTGTTCCGCGACTTTACATCTCACGCCGCCTAGGTGGTCGCGGAATACTGAATCTTGAATTTCTTCACAACAGACTCATTCTGGGTACAGCACATATAGCTGCAAATGGAAAAGACCCTCTTCTTGAAATGGTCAGGAAACACGAAGAAGTGGGAAAAGGGGCGTTTCTGTACAAAGCAGCGGAGGAGGCTGCTGAAACACTCGGCCTTGACTTCAATACTAGGGGTGAGCAAAATGCATCAAATCTTATCCATCTTGAATACTCACTCCTGAAGGCCCGGATTAAGAAAGCACAGGAGAAAAACTTCCACGAACAGCTCCTCGACAAGAGGATGCACGGCATCTTCCACAGAAATGTGGAAGATCAGTCGATGTCGTATGAGCTAACGTTTGCTTTCCTTAGATCACCCGGATTGAAGTCGGGCACGGAGGGCTTCATTTTGGCATGTCAAGACGGTGTCATTTCCACTCTAGCATACCGTCGCCACATTTTGAGCCAAGACATTCCCGATGATAGTTGCAGAGCGTGTCATGCACACCCCGAGCATCAAGGACACATACTATCTAGTTGTCCAACTCATGCGGGAACGACCTACATCCAAAGGCACAATGCGGCACTAAGAGTGCTTTATTACCATCTCTGTCACTCTTATGGCATTAGCCCAAATACCTCTCCGCTAAACGCTCCTAGAGAAATAGAGTCAATTTTCGAAAATGAGAAGTGCCGCATATACTGGAACTTCATATTCTCGACAATTGTTTCTGTTGCGCACTCGAGGCCTGACATAGTTCTCCTTGACTTCGAGAAACGAACCATGTTCGTTATCGAATTTTCGGCACCAGCTGACAAAAACGTCACAGCCAAGGAGAAAGAAAAGAAAGAGGGGTATAAAGACCTTATAAGGGAGTTGCGACGGTTATACCCGGAATATTCTGTTAAGCTAATCGTCTTGATCATCGGCGCTCTTGGAAGTGCCAAGGTTTCACTGGTTAATAGCCTGAAAAGCATCCCTGCGTGTCAAAAAAATGCCCAATGTCCTTGGGTCGCTCCGTGTCCTCAGGGTGCACGAGACTTTTGCCGGCCAATCGTATTGAGTTCGTCGCAGACTGTAACCACCTATCTCACGGTCGTGAGACGTGGTCACAGCTGAAATTTTACCGCGATTTCGCTGGGAGCGGGTGCAATTTTTCAGATTAGCACCCGCTCCCGGCGAAATCCTGCGGTTGTCCTTATGACAAACTTTTAACTATATATATATATATATATATATGGCTGTGATTCAGGGCGATCAAAAAACTTAATTTTCAAAATTCCCTGATTTTTCCCTGACCATTGATATTCAAAGACCAGTATTTTAATCTTGCAAAATTTTAGACATAGAATCTTTTATAAACAGAATCAAACAATAACATTTAAGATTGAAACAAAAAATTTATTTATTCATTTCAACCAAACAAGATGACATAAAAGATGACTTCTTAACAAAATAAAATAATTGTTAACAAAATGGTTAAATTTCGACCATATCGTTAAATTTTCACTCGACAAAGATGAACAGTTGAGTTTTTGATGAAAAAATATGACTTCAAAAAAATACTTGACTTTACTTGAATTTGTTTTGACCTTCAATCAATTAGTTTAATTTTGCGCTAAAAAGGATAAATTTTCAATTAATAAAGTACTAGTAGACATTTGAAACAAACCAAAATTTATAAAAATTCAGGATTGGACAATTTATTATAGATAGATTGAGTTTCTATCGAAAAATACGGATTACTCCAAAATACTGGGATTACTTCGTGTTACTTGAATTGATCCGAATTACAAGTGGATTACTCCACTTGAAAAATAAATTTTTAATTGAAAAACAACAATTTTTCAAAAAGAGATTTTTTGTCAAAAAATGGAATTTTCCAAATTTAGCTAAATTTTGTGCGAAAAAGAAAAATTTTGAACAAAATACATAAATCTTCAACAATAAAAGGTTCAACCAACTAGTAAAATTTTCGACCACACAGTAGCTTAATTTTCAACCAAAAAAATATATTCTCACCATATTGTTGAATTTTTAACCGTATACTTGAATTTTCAAACAAAAACATACATTTTCTACCGAAAAGATTAATTCTCTACGAAAAAAGACGAAATTTTAACAAAATACATTAATATTCAATCAAATAGTTAATATTTTAACTAAAAGAGTTTAATTTACAATCGAAAAAGGAATAGATAAATTTTTAGTTCGATAAAATAATTTTCCAGCCAAAAAAAAAACGAATTTTCAACAAGGAAGATAAATTTTCAAGCGAGAAGATTATTTTTCGTTTCAATAAAAACAAATTTTGTACAAAATGCATGAATTTTCAACTAAGAAAGATAAATTTCAAATCAAAAATAGATCAGATAAATTTTCAACCAATAATATGAATTTTCAACCAAGAAGATTGATTTTCTACCGAAAAAGGCGTATTCTCAACTAAGGAAGATCAATTTTTAACAAAAAATTGAATAGTTTGATTTTCTGTTAAGAAAACTTGTTTTCAAACAATCGAAAAAATTGTTTAACAGAATAGCTAGAAACTATTTGAAATACATATATAAATTACTCCGAGTTAACTGGATTACAAATGGATTACAAGTAGATGTCTCCGGATTATCGTAAAATTTTTTACAGATAAATTTATAACAAAAAATGGAATAGCTAAATTTGTAATAGAAGAGATGAATTTTCAATAAAACAATTTTATCATCAACCGAAAAAACGAATTGTCAACAAAAAAGTTGACTCTTCAATCAAAAAGGATGATTTTCACCAAAATTGTTTATTTTGATCAACGTGGATTACTTTTCGACCAAATATGTAGTTCAATTTTCAACAAAAAACATTAGGTTTTGAAGAAGAAGGTTAATTTTCTACCGTCGTGGGGTTCAATATGGACATAGGACCCAAAATTGGCATAGGGCCAAAAATAAACATAATGCCCAAAATAAATATAGAGCCCAAAATTGGCATAAGGCCCAAATTTGGTACAGGGTCCAAAACTGATATAGGACCAAAAATATAAACACCTAAAGCTAAGAAACCCTTCCCAGCAGGCGCTCGGCGCCTACTTTGACAAATTTTTCAACCTAATAGTTAAATTATCAAATAAAAGAGATCAATTTTAACCCGAAAATGGAATAGTTCGATTTTCATAAAAAAAAATTAATTTTTCACACAGACCTTTCAAAATCAAAGATAAAATCACCGACAACTGTAATTTGGTGATTTGGAATTCTCTTTTGTTAAAGCTCCTTCGGCTTTAACAAACACATTTGTCCGAAATGCAAACTTTTCTACATTATGTTCAACACAATTATGTCAAACATACTTATTTTCATTATCTTGTTTTTATAATTAAAACAAAAGTACACATCCTATACAAAAAGGTTGCTATTATACATTTTGTTGCAACTCGTGTCGTTTTTCCAGAAAATTAATTTTTTTTTATTCTTATTTTTTACGACTGAAAAAAAATCTACTCGCCCTTTCTAAAAATGATAAATAACGCGATCGTAGATCCTCCTTAAGTAAACAACTTTCGCCTATTAATTTTTTTTCATAGCTTGTGTCGTTTGTCCAAAAATTAAATTTTCTATTTTTGGTGTTATTTTTTGCGAATAAAAGAAAAACTAAGCGTCCTATTAAAAAGTGAATAATGGCAAATTTTTAGATCTTTTTTGAGTGCATAATTTTTGTCTTCTTATCTTTCTTGGTATCTTGCATAGTTTGACCGAAAAATGTAATTTTTAATTTTCCATTATTTTTTGTGCGATAAAATTTGGAATTTTTGATTTTTCGAAAAAATTCAAGAAGTTGTTATGATAATCTTGTAGTTCCTACAAAAGCAACGTTTTTCTTTTCCTGACTTTTTTCATAGCGTGCGTTGTTCCGCTTAAAATGTTAATTTTCTTTTGTTTTTTTTGGATTTTGAAAATGCTATAACTCTGATAATTTTATTTTTATCAAAAAATGTCATGGGGATAAATTGTTAGAGTTTCCGAGTACTATGAACATCCGTGCATAGAATTTTTAAATTAAAAAAAAAATGGTCCCAAAAATTTTCAAAATTCTCTCACTTTTTGAATTTTGAGCCGAAATAGATGGTTAACGAACTTGTTTATTTTTTTAGGCCTTCAAAAAGTGTGCCAAAGCGCAATCCAATCTGATTATTTTTTCTAAAGTTATCGTGCCTACAGACTACAGACTACAGACAGACAGACGGACAAGACACCTTCGTAAAAATCGTTTTTTCTGACTCAGGGGGTCTCAAAACGTGGATATTTGATGAAAACCGATGAAGCCGAATTTTATATAAAACCAATACCTTCTCATTACGATGAGAATGTAAAAATTAATTATAAACCAAATAGTTGAATTTTCTACCAACGTAGTTTAAAATCTTATAAAAATATTACTTTTTCACCAAATTTTTCGTTTTTTAATCACACTGGATTACTTCAGATTAGAGCTGGATTACCTCGGAACAACCCCTTGATACCAGGCAGATATGACTTTGTCAAAAAATAAACTTTTTGAGAATTTTGCAGTATCAACAGTGTCTCTGAATTTTTGGGGTCTTCGTTCTTTGGGCTCTAACCCTTGACGATAAAAACCAACCCCCCTGTGCACCGTCAGTACGACTACCGGAAAATTATCTTCTCTCGGAATTTTATCGGGTAAATAGAGTCTCTCATTTTTGCGCTCCTTGAAAATTCAAATTCGAATTTATTGATAGGTTTTTATTTTCTTTTTTTTTTCTTCCAGATTCGAATTTTTACTAAGGAGGTGGTTTTTTGTACATAGGGGTGGCTTCTGAAATTTCTTTTTGGTGCAATCTAGAGCCCAAGATAAGCCCAAAATTCTAATGCACTTTGTTTTTTGCAGATCTAATTATTGACAAAGGGTAGTTTTCGATATGGGGTGGTTTTTGGAGTTTTTTTTGCACATTCGAGAACTCAAAATAAGCCCAAAATTTTGGTGTAGTTTGTTTTTTCCAAATTTGAGTTTTCACATAGGGGGTAGCTTTATTGTTGGTAGGGGTGGTTTTTGGAAATTAGTTGTTCGTGCGTTAAAGAACCCAAAAAAATCGGCATTATAGCCCAAAATTCGAAAAAAAAGAAATTTGAGAATTTTGATGGGGGAGTTGCTAGATTGTTGTATCTGATAAACGACTGGTCCTGCGGAATACTTGAATTTCCAAGTCAAAAATAAATTTTCACAAAAAAAAGCAATTGTTTAATTATTAGCAAGTGAAAATTATTTACAACTCAATAGCTGAATTTTCAACAAAAAATATGAATTTTTCACCCAGAAGATTAATGTTTTATCGATGAAAAATTTTTTTCTACAAAATTCATCATGTTTCAAGAAAATAATTTAATTTTCACTCGAAAAATAATTTTTAGAACCAAAAATGGAATAGAAACATTTGCAATTGAAGCAAATTAATTTTGTTTCTTTAAAATTAAAAAGAAATGGTTCAATTTACACCCAAAGAGATTAATTTTCAACTAAAATGCATCTCCATTAAAAAAATAAATGGTTAAAAAAGTACTCCACCTTGAATTTTCAACCAAGAAGATTAATGTTCTACTAATAAAGACGAATTTTGAACAAAATACATGAGTTTTCAATAACAAAACTAAATTTCCTGCTCAATTGTTGAATTTTCAAGAAAGAATAAATTTTTCATCAAATTGTTGAATTTCTAACTAAATAATTCGGGTTTCAACCAAAAAGATTAATTTTCTAGCGAGAAAGACGAATTTTCAGCAGAAAACTTGCATTTTCAACCAAGTAGTTGAATTTTCAAAATAGATAAATTTCCTACAAAAAGTTCTAATTTGCAAAAAAGAATAAATTTTTCACCGAATTGTTGAATTTCTAACCAAAAAATTGAATTTTAACCCCAGAAGATTAATTTTCTACCGCGAAAGACGAATTTTCTAAAAAATACATGAATTTCCAACGAAGTAGTTGAATTTTAAGAATAGTTCAATTTTCTACAAAAAAGTCAAATTTTCAGCAAAAAAAAAAAATCGAAATTTCAACCATGTACTATAATTTTAAAAATAGTTCAATTTTCTACATAAAAGTGAAATCTCCAACAAAAAACCGGAATTTCCAATCAAGTAATGGAGTTATCAAAATATTTAAATTTTTTACAGAAAAGATTAATTTTCAACAAAGAATAAGTTTTTATCTAAATTATTGAATTGCTACAAATAATTGAATTTGCATCCGAGAAGATTAGTTTTCTACCGAGAAAGACGAATTTTTAACAAAAAACATGAATTTCCAACCAAGTAGTTGAATTTTCAAAATAGTTGAATTTTCTAAAACAAAGTAGCTTAAAAAGTAGCTTAATTTTCGTCCAAAAAATCACTAAATTGTTGAATTTTTAACTCATCAATAGAATTAAGTAAAACAGCTATGGCTAGGATAGCGGTATCAATAATGATCCGCATTGTAGACAAGCACCGATATAACTGTTCCCGTTAAAAAATATCGCGAAGTCTGTGACTTTCATACCTTGGAAAGGCTATTTTCCGACAGTGAGATCATTGTTTTTCCTAAAAGTGTATTAGTGAGCAGAAAAATTATCTTCATTTACGAAATCTGTACACCAAAGAGGCAATGGAAGCGATTTTATTGCTTTTATTACCGCAAATACAGTGAATTGAAATTCATATCTGTCTAGGGACAGCATCAAAGAAAAACAAATAGCGCCAGAGAAAAATATCAGAAGAATGTCGATGATGACATGGCCTCATTTAAGAAATTCAATATTATGTTAATAGTAGCATGAGTTTTGAAAAAAGGCGGAAAATAGCGTCATAAAATATACATCTCCAGAAAAACCTCGTGGAATCCTTTCCAATATTTTAAGATTTACACTGAAAGCTTCAGAATCCGTCGAATTTTCAGCCAAAAACATGAATTTTCAACAAAATACATGAGTTTTCAACAACAAAAGTAAATTTTCTGCTCAATAGTTGAATTTTCAACAAAGAACAAATTTTTCCACATTTTTTTGAATTTCTGACCAACTAATTGAATTTTCAAAAATTTCTACCGCGAAAGAAGAATTTTCAACAAATACATGAATTTTGAAACAAGTAGTTGAATTTTCAAAATAGTTACATTTTCTACAAAAGAAGTCAAACTTTCAAAAAAGAATACATTCTTCACGAAATTGTTGAATTTCTAAACAAAGAATTGAATTTTCAACCGAGAAGATCAATTTTTTACCGCGAAAGACGAATTTGCAACAAAGAACAGGAATTTCGAACCAAGTAGAGGAATTTTCAAACTATTCAAATTTTCTACAAAAAAGTCAATTTTTCAATCAAGAATAAATTGTCCACCAAATTGTTGAATTTCTAACCAAATAATTGAGTTTTCAACCGAGGAATTAATTTTCTACCGCGAGAGACGAATTTTAAACCAAATAAGTACATGAATTTTCAACCATGCAGATGAATATAAAAATAGTTCAATTTTCTACAAACAAGTCGAATTTTAAGCAAAAAACAAGAATTTTCAACCAAGTAGAGGAATTTTCAAAATAGTTAAATTTTTTCAAAATAGATGAAATTTTAACCGAGGATAATTTTTTCACCATATTATTGCAGTTCTAACCACATAATTGAAATTCTCAAGCAAGGAGATTAATTTTCTACCAAAAAGGCCGAATTTCCAACAAAAGACACAACTTTGCAACAACAACAGTGAATTTTTTGCTCAATAGTTGAATTTTCAACAAAGAATAAATTTTTCCTCAATCTGATGAATTTCTGACCAAATAATTGAATTTTCAACCAAGAAGATTAATTTTCTACCGAGAAAGAGTGAATTTTCAACAAAAAACATGAATTTTCCACCGAGTAGTTGAATTTTAATAATAGTTCATTTTTTTACAAAAATGTCGAATTTTCATCAAAAAAACATGAATTTTCAACAACAAAAGTAAATTTTTTGCTCAATAGTTAAATTTTCAATAGAGAATAAATTTTTCAGCACATTGTTGATGTTACTGCGTAACGCTTGTAATTTATATTTAAGATGAAACTGCTCATGTATTTTTCCAAT
>CAKNYM010032047.1:0-14892 GCA_932195095.1 Andricus curvator
TTTTTTTTTAACTTTTTCAGAATTTTCTAAAGTTTACGAAAGCAGTCTACGAAAACACTGTTTTTGGAAAATTGTTCAAAAATATTTTCGGGAAGCATCGTAGTCATGTTAGGAAAAGTTGAAATTCCCATCCCATTGAAATTCTCAGTGAAACGCTATAGAAAACGAACGCGGTGAAAAATTACAAGATGCCTGGACTAATATGACGAGAGTTTTTTAGACGGAAAGTTATTGTTTTTAGTGGTAATGTTGATCCACTGCAATTTGCCTTTCTATATGTAGGGTGCTTCAAACCTTCCTTGCCACTCTGCAATAGTAAATTTTGGATTACAACATAAACGGTAGGGTTGTTAATGAATTTTCCTTACATATAAATCTCTGTAACAATTTCAGAACTTTGCAGGTGTGAAAATGGAATGTGCGGTATTTTCAATACTTTTCACGTATAAATTCTATGGAAACAATCAAATATTTATAAAGCAGATCGTTATATCTTGTAGTCTTAAGAAATAAGAATATTCTCTCCATTTTCAGTACTGAAATTTTTTTAAATGAAAAATTTGGACAAAGCAACCATTTTTTACATAACAATTGAAACATTTGTTACCGTATTGGTAAAAGTATAGGAAATATGATTGTTTGTTGTTTTGGTTAAAATATCTATTTTGTACTCAGGAGCCGTGTATAAATTACGTGAAGAAATTAATTACGTCAAAAAAATTATTTATCGGAAAATTCCCGTAATTGGGCATAATACTCTGTCTGATTTTTCCCTACATTAACAATTTTAGAATTGCAAGAGCCCATACTGCTGGAGAATATTCTTCTTTCTACGTGCAGATTAATAAATATCAATTTTGTCGAATAAATACGTCCAAATTATACAAATAATATTAAAAGTTGAAACCCTCAAGGATATTGTATATCATATTTTACTGGAGAAGCAAGAGAAGAAATGTATTTCTTGTTTATTAGTTCGTTATTTAATCTTATAGGATTTTGTTATTGTTATACTTTTAATATTTTTAAATGTTGAGTTAGAATCGCAATTTTTATTTTTCTTTTAAGTGTTTCATTGAAACAATTTCTGCACTTGAGCTCTCGAATTTAAACTCGCCGGACGCTCGAAAACGCTAAAAGCGTTGCCCCGGGTCTCAAGGAATGGGAATTTTCAAATTCACAAAATTAATTTTCTAGATGTAGGCTTCTATATTTTAACAAGGCATATTTAGAATTTTTATGTCTTAAAATTAGTTTTAAGAATAAAAATTAAAAACTGAAAAGACATTTTTTTCCTAATATTCAATAAGTAATTAAAACATAAATCATCACAACTCGTACAAATTTTATTGAAACTCTTTGAAAGTAAGGACACATACAAAGTATACTCAGCGAATGCCTACAAAATAATAAAAAGTTTAAAATGACCTTTTGTTTAATAATATCCAATTGTAAATTAAGGCCGATCTGTAACCACATTTTTCAACTTTCGGAGACAAAAAGTATCGAGGCCACTTCAAATCTAAAAGAACTTCCAGCGAGAAAGTTGTACTATATAGTTCAAAGAAAATGTCTGGAATATTTTAGATAAATTCATTCAAAATTGACTGAAATATGTACTCTGTAAAATAGTACGAGAGTCGGGTGAGTTATTGGATCCGAGAGCTCAACTGTACCTACGATAACGATAAAATGTTTTCTTATTCATAAGTTTCTTTTTGAAGTTGTACCTACATTATTCAGATTTTTTCCACGAGTGCAGAAAGATAAGTATGAGAGTAGAGAATGTAAAAGTACAAAATCAAATAATGCAAAAAATGCCCATAAATTTTATTATAATTCTAAGAAAATAATTATTGTATGCGAAGGACATTAATTGTACATTTTTATTAGTGTATTGATTAATAAGTTCACGTGTTTATTATGGTTACAATTTAAAAGCAAATAATATTCAATGAATGCTCAAATATTGTAATAATAATGACTATTGTAATTAATCATTCTAAGAAAAGAATTATTCGTCTAAGCGAATAAAAAAATTTCTAATGGGGTCATTGAAAAAAACTCTTTTGTTTTTCAATTTTAACTTAAAAAATTAAAATACAAAGTTTCAAATGAAAAACGCATCGGTGGATATTTCCATTCACGAAAATATTGGAAGAAAGTGAATATCCAGAATATAGTTCGGAAAGACCAGTCCAGGTATAAGGGTTCTAAATTTTTTGCAGTTCGACTCATGTACACAGCACACTCTCTTCACCTACCCCACTGACACACGTTAAGCATAAAGCACTGGTTCGTGGCACTAGCGCCACGCGTTGCTGGTTCCCAAACTAAACCTAACTGAGCCTTCCCCTGCCGTCTCCCACCCCTTAGCGTGCTTCAAGCTGCCCGCTGCATTGTCGCCTCTATACCTATCTTCCCTCTACGGTAAAACGCGGTCAGATCCAAATATCTCCAACAGGATTTTTTTTTTATAGAAAAAAGTGGTTTAGTTGTTAGGACATCCCCTATGCTAAACTTGTACAAAAAGTTTTTCGGTTCTAAATGTTCCAGTTATTCTCAAAGTTATAAAAATGCGAAAAAGCTGAGCATAGCAGACGACACTTTTGACAGTTTCGCGCGAGTACCGAGGGGAATTTGAAAATGACACTTTACAAATTGACAAATTACATTGAAAATCTGTTGCATTTATTAAGTAATATTTTTCAAATAATATATAGTAGTGTGCTAAGTTATTTTGAATATCATTTCAATGAATATGACACTTAAACATTAAGTTAAGTACTGTGTATCGTATAGGTTATATTCCCTAAATAAAAATACTGTTTTTTTGTCTTTAAATAACATAAAATTGATAAATAATTATTATGAATTTAGATTTATAAGTCATTTGTGTAAATAATGTATTATTTGTTATTATTTGTATTGTCATTGTTACCATTTTTAATTATAATAATTGCCTTATTGAATTTCGTCACATATAAACAATAACAAATAATAAATTATTTACACAAATTACTCATAAATCTAAATTCATAATAATTAGATATCAATGTTATTTTATTAAAAGACAACAAAAAAACAGTATTTTCATTTAGGGAATATAACCTATACGATACAAAGTACTTTTAACTTAATATTTAAGTGCCATATTCATTGAAATGATATTCAAAATAACTGAGCATACTACTAAATATTATTTTTAAAATATTGCTTAGTAAATGCAACAGATTTTCAATGTAATTTGTAAAATGTCATTTTCAAATTCTCCTCGAAACTCGCGCGAAACTATCAAAAGTGTCGTCTGCTATGCTCAGCTTTTTGGAATTTTTATTACTTTGAGAATAACTGGAACATTTAGAACCGAAAAACTTTTTGTGCAAGTTTAGTATAGGGTATGACCTAACAACTAAACCACTTTTCTCTATAAAAAAACCTTTTCTGGTGGAAATATTTGGGTCTGACCGCGTTTTACCAACATTTACCGTCATGACCGGTCAGGATTGGTCATGACTGTGAAATACCGAGCAGCGCCCATCACTAGTTATATGGCTTTCGTCATGTAGAGTCGTTACAAACTCTTAAAAATGTAACAATAAAACTGTTTCTTTATGCAATTATTGTGGAAAAGGCCCGGTGGAGTTTTCTACTAGTGTTTTTATGTTTGTTTGTCGCGTTAATTCTGCCGATGTGTATCGCTCCAGGGTGAAAATCAGGTTTCAAAAGTGAACTCAGAGAACCCGAAGATCTCGAATATGAAAAAATTAATTTTTTCGTCGTTCCGAAAGACCCAGCTATTAAAGCTTTATGGCAAAAAGCTTTAATTCGGAACAATTTTACCGTGAAAGCAGGCAAGTTCGTTTGCAGTCAACATTTTTTAAAGGAAGACATGCTCCACGAGAAAATCCTAAAAGGACCCGATGGCACTATTTTTGGAAAGGTAAGTAATTATATATTTACTGTAAAATCGAAATCACAATTTAAAGATAAAAGAAAAGTAAACTCTTTTTCATTCAATAACTGTATTATTTGGTATTTTCACTTACTACTCATTTCAAAAAAATTCGGTTTGTTTTTCCCTCGGCAAGTTTAACAAAAAACACAATTTATTCATATTTTTCGTAATTTTCAGAACAAAAATGTGTACGAAGTTAATGTGATGAATGGTCTATTCGTGCATAATACAAAAGAGTGATATTAAAGTTTGGTCGCATGAATTGTTGAAGAAAATTTGAGGTTATTGTCACACATTTTGTAGCCTTCTAATTTAATCCTTAAATTAATGTCACTATGCTACTCGTATAGAACATTGACTAGATTAACTTGGTACATATTTTTCATTCTGAAAATTAGGAAAAATATGAATAAATTGTGTTTTTTGTTACACTTCCTTGGGGAAAAACAAACCGAATTTTTCTGAAACGAGTAGTAGTATACCATTAAGCCATTTCCCTTTCAGGGTAAGCGTGACACTACCCGATTCGGGTAGTGTTTCTAGGTGGATAGTTTTCTTGTAGTTATAAATAACTACAATTTTGGGCTCACCACACCCACGATGTGCCAACAGCACGCAGTATTCTCGAATGGTCACCCATCCAAGTACTAACCGCGCCCAACGCTGCTTAACTTCAGTGATCTGGCGAGAACTGGTGTTTTCAGCGTGGTATCGCCGTTGTTTATCTGAAACGAGTAGTAAGTAAAAATACCTAATAATATAGTTTATTGAATGAAAAAGAATTTACTTTTGTTTTATCATTAAATTGTGATTTCGATTTTACCATAAATATATAATTACTTACCTTTCCCAAAATAGTGCCATCGGGTCCTTTTAGAATTTTCTTGTGAAAATGCCTTCCTTTAAAAAATGTTGACTGCAAACGAACTGGCCTGCTTCCACGGTATAATTTTTCCGAATTAAAGCTTTTTGCCATAAAGGTTTAATAGCTGGGTCTTTCGGAACGGCGAAAAAAATAATTTTTTCATATTCGGGATCTTTGGGTTCTCTGAGTTCACTTTTGAAACCTGATTTGCACCCTGGAGCGATACACATCGGCAGAATTAAGGCGACAAACATGAAAACACTAGTAGAAAACTCCACCGGGCCATTTACACAATCATTGTTTAATGTTTTACATTGCAGGTCAAATCTGTCAAAAATTAAGAAAGAGAAACTGCGTTGATTGCAAATCCGCAATATTTTATTCTGCAAATGACGCATATGGGGCAGTGCTTCTTGCGATAGTCCTGATGAATTGTTAAACGTAAGCGATGCGACTTCTACGTATCCAGTCCAAGGTGAAGTTCTCATGGTGGCTTCGGACGAGAAGGCACATGAGGTTAAAACAGGCTCTGGTGGAGGTTCTATCAGCTAGGATGAGAGATGCGAGCAACAGTGTGATACCATGTATCAATTCGGAAGTGGAGAGTTGGAGGTCGGTATTGTGCATGCCACCTCCAATGACAAACTTTTACAAAGTCCTTTTTTTGGAGATAAATGCGAACTTGAAAAAGTGGATTGTTCTTCTGTTGAACAAACCAATGTTCATGCAAATCTAAATAATTCTTTTTTGGAATCAAATGATAGCTCGGATGAAACCGAAGATTCTTCTGATGAATCTAATCGCAATCACTGTAGTTGTTCCTTTGATAAACATCGAGTACAACCCAATTTCTCAGTTACTCAAATTTTGACAATTGATGATGTATGCATCATTGAAAGCAATGATAAAGTTTCAATGCGCAAAAACAGTCTTATCCATTTCATCTCAGAAGATAAAAATCTAGAACCAGATACCAGTAAAGAACTTATAAATAAGGGTTTAATTTTGGTTGAAGAAATTGAAAGTCAAACCTTTAATGTAACAGAAGCTGTTGTCTTTTTCCATAAAGAACGTTACATTTTTCATCTCGTAACAAAGGCTCGGTACAATAATCAAGTTTACCTGAATGATCTTTCAAAAACGATCCTGGCTTTGAAAAGGGCTATGGAATCCCTTGGTGTTAATAATATAAATATTTCGAAATTCGGAAGTAATATCGATGAGATATGATGGTCGTCTATGGAGCAGATTCTTCGTCAGCATTTTACGGGAACAAATGTCGTGATCAGGATTTCTACTGGGAAAATCCAATTTCCACCACTTGAAAAAAGAGAAAAATTGATTAGGGAAGCTCATGAATCCACTATAGTGGGACACAAAGGCGTTTCAAAAACCTATGGCAGAATACGTCCTAATTTTTATGGGCCCAAAATGAAGTTAGACATCCAAAAATTCATAAAATATTGCAAAAATTGACAAAGAAATAAATTGATTAGAACCAGGACTGGACAACCAATGATAATAACGGACACCCCCAAAGAACCGTTTGATAAAATACAAATTGACATAGTTGGACCAAATTACCCGTAAAGGAAACAATCATATTTGAACTATTCACTGTGTTTTCACAAAATATGCAGACGCAATACCTATGGGAAAGACCGATTCAGTGACTATTGCTAATGCTATAGCCGAATAATTTATTCCCCGTTATGGTTGTCCACGCGTAATCCATACAGGTCAGGGAAAGAATTTTATTAGCCAAGTAATTAAAACTTTATGTAAAATGTTTGATATTGAAAAAATTTAATCAACAGCTTACCACCCACTGTCGTTGGGATCCCTTGAGAGGAGTCACCAGACTCTAGTTGAATATTTGAGACAATTTGCTATTCTCAAAATTGGGACGAATGGTTGCGTTATGCTATCTTTTCGTATAATAGACAGATCCTTGAGAGCACGGGTTTTACTTCCTTCTCCTTGGTTTTTGGAAAAGAAGCTAACATCCCATAAAGTTTCTCGTTGGGAACGCAGGATTCAACTTATGCCCAATATTTACAGAGTTTATTCCAAAAACTCGATGATACACAAAGGTTAGCTCGGGAACGACTTGAAGAGGCTAAAAACAGATCAAAAAATTACTATGATCGAACGGCTAGAAAGGAAAATTTTGATGTAGGGGATATGGTGATCCTTAAAGTTGAAATTAGAAATGATAAAAAATTCTACCCTTTCTTTGAAGGTGAATATGAGATTACAAAGTTAATTGGGGAAGCTAACGCTGAAATTAAAAATATAAAAACTAACCAGATTATAATCGTAAATTTGGACAAATTCCAAATCTTGCAAAGAGCCAAATAAGAGTAAGAGGAGAGAAACTTACATTTAATTGTAAACTACAATGAATTTCTGTAAACTTTCATAAATATGAAAAACCAAGTAAGATGTATATAATTGATTTTCTAGATACAGAATATTTAAGAAAATAAACCTTCTAAACGGTCGAGCCAATTGATTTTGCTGTATCTGTAACATAAAAGAAAACCAATCTTACACAAAGTAAATTAGTGCTCTTAATTTATAATAATTAGTAATACTTATCTAAAATATCCTAATAATTATTAGAATCCATTTAATCCTTCATGGAAGTGTGGAAAAACCTGCGAAAATTAGTAAAGTAGAATTCTAAATTTGTTCTTTTAAATGAATTAAGGAAAACAAAATCTTCTCTAATTATTTTTCTTCTATAAGAATTTGAATACAAGGAAGAGTAGCAATAGCATTATGTTCTTTTAGAATAAAATTGTGTATAATTTTGATAAAATTATTATATTATAAATGATTATTTTTTTATAAAAAGTTTTATAAATGGAAGTAAAATAAAGGGATTTTTGGTATAACTTACCTTGTACTTTTATAAAGTCTTGTAGTTATAATAAGTATTAAGTTCCGAGATGCATTGTTTTCAAATGTATTGCTCCAAAATGTGTTCTCTTGATTCACATTTTCACTTAGTTTCTTTAAAACCTGTCATTTTTCATAGAAATCCATAGCTAATTTAGAAACAACAAGTAATTGTTTTCCTTCCTTTCATCAGTAATTGGAATAATAAGATACTGTTAATGCAAGTAAATTTAAACGCCTAAAGTTTACTCAGAGATGAGGTGGGAGATTGCCGATCCCATACATTCAGTTTCGAGTGATTTTCCGCAGCGCCCCCTCTGCACCTAAGCTTTTGCGAACTAAAATCAAAGCGCCCCCAATGCACCTAGCCAGTTTACGAACTAAAATAGACGATAGACATTTTTCCAGTTTGATAATGTCGGTAGAGAAGATCAGAGTGGGTAATTTTAGTTCGTAAACTGGCTAGGTGCATTGGGGCGCTTTGATTAAAAAATTGTCATAAAAGAATCTGAAAGCAGAGATGAGGTGGAATCTCTGCTGGAAGATTTTAAGGCAATTTTTATCATTTCGCACAATTAAAAAAAATGTTGGTTAGATCCGACTCGGATTTTTTTTTTCTAGGCACGGCACTGACTCCATATATATTTTTCCCCAAGCATTTGAGAACGAAAGAAAGAAAACCTGTCTAATATCCGGGGTTTTGCGAGATGCTGGGATCAACAAAATTGATAGGAATGAAGCCTTTTGCTGAGGCAATCATTATTTCCACGGAAATTATAAATTTTGCGAAAGGGAGAAATCTGCGGATAGCAGAAGACAGCATTTGAACTGCGAGAATCGTTCGCAAATTTATTTTTTTACTCACAATTCTGACATCACAGAAGCATTTTCAGAGGTTATGCAATATTCAAAGACCCACCAAAACTTGCTGATGGCGAACCTAAATTTTTCGAAATACGTCGCGAAATGGAGAAAAATGTAGAATAAAATTGAGATGGCCAGTTGAAGTTCCAAAATATTTTGACTCACTTCAACACTTCTAATATTCCTAAATATCATTTTTGAAAATTCATTTTTATAGAAAATTCAACTATTTCTTGAAAATGCCTTGTATTTCGTAAATATTTTATAAATATTAAGAAATATTTTCAAGTTCCAAAATATTTTGACTCACTTTAACACTTCTAAAATTCCTAAATATCATTTTAACTGACCCGAATTTTTCTTAAAAATTTAAAAAATCTTTAAAAAGTAAAAAAACTGCCTTAAGATATTCTGAATTTTTTCTCAGTATTTTTAAAAATCTCTTTAAATGTTTTAAAATATTTTCAAATTTTCTCTATAAATTTATTTTCAAAATTAAAATTTTCATAGAAATCTGAAAAATAATTTTTCACTGAAACCTTTCAACATTCCTTAAAAGCTTCTCAATTTGTTGTTCGAAAGCTTGACTGGTTGCATTCTGTACGAATATGACTTTTAGTGGATGTTTCAAGTTTGTTCTTTGATGAGATTGCAAAAACTTGTGAACAAAATATAGATTTTTGAAAGATTTCGAAAGAAAGTGCTTTTTAAGAATTGAGGAAGATTTAAAGAGGATACAAAACATTTCTGTGGTTTCCTAAGAAAATGTACAATTATTTTTTTATATGTAGAAATTAATTTCAAGATAAAATTTAAAAAGATTTCAAGATAATGCAAATATTTTCTTACAGTTCCTGAGAAATTGAAAATAATTTTTTATTTTGGAAAATTATCTTTAAGCGAATATTCAAAGACATTTTAAAAACTTAAAAAAAAATGTCAGAAAAGATTCTGGAAGATTGAACCTATGAACAGCAATAATTGGACACGGGAAAATGGAAGGGTTTGAAATTATAAACTCATTGAATAAAGTGAAATAATTAGAAATAATTTTTATTAAATCATTTTTATTTTCCTAACAGACTCCCGCATTTGCCTGTGCTTCCGCAATACCTGACTCCCCATAGTCCATTCACAACAATGCAAAGCTTGTTGGAAAACCTATAATTAGATTAAGGAAAGAATTAACTGCTGATAAACATTATTCTTCAATATACTAAATTACATTAAATTCAAAAGATGGTTCAAATATACCTGAAAACAATCCAAAAACTCCAACATGACAGCCCTTCTACAAAAAATGATTGGATCCGATTGCGAACGATTGAAAAAAAATTTTAATCGTTCCCAATTGTGTTTCTTAATCGGGTCGTACCGATTCGGAACGATTGAAGCCGGCTATCGTTGCCTATCGTTCTCAATCGGGACTCGAGATAAAGTAAGTCTGCCATTATGTTGTTGGCAGCACATTGATCTCGCGGGAATTATTTGAAAACGATTATTTACTTTTTTTTTTTTAATTACCATTAGAGAATACTGCGTGCTGTTGGCACATCGTGGGTGTGGTGAGCCCACACTTGTAGTAGTTATTTACTACAAGAAACTATCCACCTAGAAACACTACCCGAATCGGGTAGTGTCACGCCTACCCTGAAAGGGAAATGGCTTAATGGTATACTACTACTACTACTACATATCTGTAAAAGATAAATTTTAAAAAGATTTTAAATTGTTAAATAATTCCCTCGTGATCAAGGAGCAATCACCAACATATTTCCAAATAAATTATTTTGTAGTAATTTTCATGACTTTTGCGTATTATTTTTCATTACATTTTAATTTGTTTAATTCGGTTGCGGCCTATTTTTTTTTAAAGTTGATACCTAAGTATAATAATTAAACAGGTTTTGTAAAAATTATTTCTCAAATAAATTAACAGTATATTTGTGTGACAAAAAAAACAGCTTCATCGGTGTAACAGAGTACCCGGGTATCCACCTCCTTTTTAAAACATTTTTAATTTGTAAGAGGAGAACCCGAATTATATTTCCCACCCCGTAATAATAATAATCAAACAACCCCTGAAAACACCCCTACCACTTTTACCTGAACAAATCCGAAGACCCTCCACGTAAAACACTAAAAAAATTTGAAATAATCACCCAAATCATCTTCAGAAAACCCCAACTTATATTTCCAACCCCATAATAATATTCAACAACCCCCTAAGACCACCATACTTTTACCTTAACAAATCCGAAGAGCTTCCACGTAAAATACTCAGAACATTTAAAATAATCACCCAGTCACCTTCAGAAAACCACAAGTTATATTCTTAACCCCATGATAATATTCAACAACCCCCTAATACCACCACTACCACTTTTACCTGAACAAATCCGAAGAGCCTCCACGTAAAACACTCAACGCTTGTCCCGATTGAAAATTATTGAGAACGATAAACAAAATTTCTTCCTATTAACACCAATTCAAAACGATTCAACTGTCAATCTGTCTCAATCGGGTCCAATCATTTTTTTCTAGAAGGGAGAAACATCCACTTTCTGAAGTTGCTCTTTTTTTTGTAATTTATTCATCAAACTGAAATGCAGTAAACATAAAATCACATTAATTCATTGATTAAATGCCGAATATTATTTTTAATACATTTTGATTAGATTTAAGAGAAGGTTAATTGAATAATACCTACTAATATTGCCGGAACATGAACCTTTTTATTCAAAAGTTACTCCTCGTACTCTTCCGCCTTTTAAATTCCTTACTGGAATTAATTGCAGTTTCCTTTGATGACATCCTTCTTGGTCCTAAAAATAAAATGATTTATATTTTTATATTTTACTTTATCTTGAACAGTACTTGCATCAACGTTTTAATTACATTTAAAATACGATTGAACACTACTTACACTAATATACTAACGTAATATTAAACTTTTAATTCAAGTTCAGTTGAGTTTCATTGCATCCTGTTTTATCCTAAAACAAAATTATTTATTGTTTAATATTTTTCATCATAATTAGTAATTACTTATTGTTAAATTCCATCAACTTACATGTTAGATACACTTAGTGCTTACCTCTATAAAAACTGAAGCATTTTCCGTTTAAAGCCCAAAATATTCCAACATCGTGTCAACCATAGATATTGAGGTAAATACCTGTTATCAAATGCAATATATTTGAATCATTTTATGTATGAGATAAAACTCTTGCTTGCGTTTACGAATGCATTATGTTACTGTACCTGTGCTGCACGCAGACACGGTGTCTTGAAATGCACTTTCATGAACGAGACTGCACCACTCCAATTCTGAAATTTAATGAAACTAAAATCAAATTTCGAAAAACCAAAACTTTTTCAAAATTATGCTCGACAAATGCAAACCTACAGTTATAATATTAAAGCCCAAAATGTTTAACTCAAAAAACATACAAAAGTTAAAAATTATTAAATATCAAAAAATATATTTTTTTAAATTTTTCTCGACAAATGCAGTACTTTACCTCTTCAACGAAATTTTGTGAGACCAATAATTATCACATTAAAGCCAAAAATTTCGAACTCAAAAAACATGAAAAAGTAAAAAATTTTGAAATTTCGAAAAATGAAAATTTTGGCTGAATTTTGCTCGATAAATGCAGTACTTTACTCCTTCAACGAAATTTTGTGAGACCAATAGTTGCCATATTAATGCCTAAAATGTCAAACTCAAAAAACATACAAAAGTAAAAAATTATCAAATTTCAAAAAGTAATTTTTTTTTCTAAATTTTCTCGACAAATGCAGTACTGTTTCCCTACAACAAAAATTGGTGATACCAATAGTTGTCATATTAGGGCCCAAAATGTTCAATTCAAAAAACATACAAAAGTAAAAAATTTTGAAATTTCAAAAAATAAAAATTTTTGCTGAATTTTGCTCGACAAATTCAATATTTTTCACTTCTTGAAAATTTTTGTAAGGCCAACAGTTGTAATATTAAAGCCCAAAATGTCAAACTCAAAAAACATACAAAAGTCAAAAATGTTGAAATTTCGAATAATAAATTTTTTTTCTGAATTTTGCTCGACAAATGCAGTATTTTTCCCCTTAAAAATTTGTTTGTAAAACCCACAGTTGTAATATTAAAGCCCCAAATGTCAAACTCAAAAAACATGCAAAAGTAAAAAATTATCAAATATCGAAAAATGAAATTTTTTTCTGAATTTTGCTCGATAAATGCAGTACTTTACCCCCTCAAAACAAAATTTTGCGAGACCAATAGTAATCATATTGAAGCCGAAAATGTCGAACTCAAAAAACATACATACAAAGGTAAAAAAAGTTCAAATTTCGAAAAATAAAAGTTTTTTCCTGCAATATATATATATATATATATATATAAAATTTTTTTACCTTAATTATTCATAACAATGTTGATTTTCCTGCCCTTTTTCTTTATATGATTTTTCTCTGCTTTTCGCATGGATCCTCTGCCCTAAACCATTCTGGGAAATGCTGCTTAGTTTGATTTTCGGCTTTTTCAGACAAATGTTCCATCAAATTATCAGAAGCCCAGTATTTTTCCCATGAAGACGCAAATGATTTGAGGTGTTGATAAATTATGTTTGCGAATTGGTTGGTTGGTCTCGCCAAATTGAGAACTTCTGGAACGTCTTCATCCAAATGTCGATATTCTCTTAATCGAATGTAATATTCGTTATCCTGAGATTCTTCCATGGGTGTTTTCATAGTGTTTTCTCGACATTCTTCGCATTTTGATATCAGGAAGCATTTATCAGCGACATATCCAGCATAATATGTCACCGAATTTTGTTCGTAAAAAGTAGTTCCCTCTGGAAAATTATTGGAATCTTGCTTTTCCTGTGAGTTTAAATCTACAACTTCTGTTTCACTCAAACCTTCTTCTTCACGGAAGACCAAATCCTCATTTCTTTCGATTGCCCCAGCAGCCGTCTCGACATCTTTACGTTGATTGTCCTCCTCTTCTTCAGCTGCTGCAAGTTCCTCTGCAAGGAGTTCTTCGCTGTTTTCCTCAAATGCTTTCTCAACATCGCTTGGAGTGTTTATCAACAAGGTTAGATTTCTATCTTCTATTCCAACGTTGGCATCTCTACCACCTTCAATCTTTCCACTGGATAGTATGTGTGGCAAACTTAACCGCACCATTCTTCCGGTAGGATTGTTATTGTGACCTCCTCTTTGGCGAATTTTTGAGAACAAATATTCCAAAGAGTCTTGATTGCAAAGTCCCACTGCCAATTCGAAGTTTGGAAAATCTTCCTTCATTGAAGAATACAAACAGAGTATTGCATTTATTGAAAAAGGCAGACCTTTTAGACATGGTGCTTTGCTTTTTGATTTTATGTTTGTAGTCCATGTTGATGACCAGTCCACAAACTTTCTTAACCTTTTTCCAATCTCTGGATTTCTCGATGATAATGGTCGCTTTGCCGGGTTTCGATATAACAATTTATATGCGTTGGCACCATCAATCACCATGTCCATTTCTTCTGTGAAAGCAGCAGTAAGTTTCCAAGTTGTACTAGGTTGATCCTTCGTTCCGTGAATTCCACTTTCTGGATCTTCTCCAGCTAATCTAATCGCTGCTGCAAACCTTTTGCTACAAAATTGAAAAGTTCTTTTAACATTCATAATTTCCCAGTTATTTGGATCCATGTGGACTGCCGTAATGTGGCCAAGTAAATTACTTGTTGTATTCTTCCGGTCATAGTTCCATGCCGCTACGTAGTCTTGGTAATCAGCGATTATGTTTCCATCAGCGTCATATAAATATTGGTGCGTCCGGAGTTGTTTTAGCAACCTTTTAATCAGATGCGGAAAATCGAAACTGCAGAAGTACTTCCATCCCTCGTACTCGAAATAAGGTTTCTCTTTCGTTGCTCCGAATGATTTCCATAGGCAGTTTTGATTTGTTGTTGCCTGCTCACAAGTGAGAAGTCTTACATCTGCTCCACAATCTGCCAGTTTCGTCAGACATCGCTTCACAAGATCAGTAATCACATCGCCAGTTACGCTTTTGTCAATTAAAAAATACGTTTTTTACAGCTGAAATCGTCCCATTTCAATCCACACATCCTTTGTTGTGGCGGCAATTTATCCATCTTTTTCTTTAGCTTGTCAAAAACAACATTACTGAATCCAGGCTTTATGTCATATTCAGCAATCCAGCTGCGTACCGTTGATAGAGAAGGCAGCTTCATTCCAGCTTTTTGCATATGCCTATACGCTGAATTTGAGTAATAATTGAATCTTTTTG
>CAKNYM010032047.1:28651-66620 GCA_932195095.1 Andricus curvator
ACGACTCTGGAATCCCACGAGCGGTTTCATTTTAGTATGACTCAAGACAGGTTTTTTAGTCGTATTTCAATACCTGGAAATAGCTCTGAAATAATAGTATTTTTACAGTGTTAACAAGAATGTTGATTGATTGAATTTGCGAAATCGAAGATAGTGAACTAAGTCCAAAGTAAATTTGGATTGAAAAATAGCACTGTAAAAGTATAAGAAACTTATTTTTGTGAAAGTATATTTAACAAATTACAATTCAGTTTGCTTCTTTTAATTAATATACGTCCTGCTTTCTAAATTGTATATCTACATTTTTCAATCCTCTATTTTTCCAATCAAAAACATCAAATGATCTAGAAAAGAGGGGGATTACTATACTGACTCAGAATTAAATAAGTATAAAATGCTACCCTAGGGAAATTCTGAATGATTATTTTCATTTATTTCTTCTAACTGAGATAATTAATACACTATTCTATACATTTGAAAATTCATTTTTAATGAAATGCATATTTGGCAAATATTCAAAATCGACGAGATTTAGCAGCAGTTCTTGGTTACGGTGAAAACCTGGCAAGTAATAATTTCTTTCACTTCTCACGCTTATCCTGTCTTCTGACTCACATATACCACACACATTCTTGGCTCATGCCACTCACACGCATTAAGCATACTTTCTATCGGTGAAGCACTGGTTCCGTCCCTCCTACCCTCCTAACCGTTTACTGGTTCGGGATACTAGCGCCTCGCATCGCTCTTTCCCGAACTAAGCCTACTCCTGACGTCTCATTCCCCGCGCCCATCTTCTTAGCTTGGTGGGCATTGTCGCCTCTATACCTATCTTCCCTCTACGGTTTTACCAACTTTTACCGTCATGACCGGACATTACCGGTCAGGTCAGGTATTACCACAGTCAGGCCGAGCAGTGCCCATCACTACATATAACCGTCAAAACAACACGAACAAAGTTACTACTAGCGCCGCCGCATGGCCGTTTTCAACACATGGACCAATTTCAACTCTCGGAGACAGGAGGCTGGATCCAATCAACAAGCCATGACATAACCACAAAATTTTAATAATCTTAAAATGCAGAAAGAAATCCTCAATCCTTTTAAAAATTCCTCTTTATACGAAGTTGCCACAGTTGTATCACAGCAATCACAGAATTCCTGAAGTAGATCGAAAGCAGTCAAAAATCAACTCCAGAATAGCAGAGCAAACTGACACGATTCCACGAAGGCGACCACCTCGCACCATACCAGACCCGCCATTAGGAGGAAAGGGAGGGGATTCGCCCGCGCAGGAAGGCGGCAAATTCAAACGATACAAATATTTAAAAGCTATCTACTAATATAAAGATTAATGCTTTAAGATGCCAACGAGGAACGGAAAGTGAAAGGCTACTGAGATTAAATTATCATGCTACCCCGCTGAAAAAAGCGTCCCAGCTAAATCACTGACTCCTCTGTGGGACTGAAAATAATATCATTTATATCCACCAAGCCTGGAGGAAGCCCGGGACTGCCACGCTCAAAGAAATCGTGCAGTGCCGGCCTTTCCCCAAGCAAGATGGGGCACTGATTTAAAAGATGGGTAAGGTCTTTGAACGGTCCTCCACATTCACAATCAACCCGAAGACTCCAGCCCATCCTTGGAAAATGATGTCCTGTGCATATGTGCCCAATCCTAAGTCTAGTGACCAAATTTGTAAATCGTCTGGGCAAACTGAGACCGCGAAACCAAGGCCTAGGCGTCTTGACATTAACCTGTAAGAAGTAGTTCCTCCTTGACCCGTCAGTACTGTCATAAGGCCAGCACAACGCTTCCCAAAAGTCAAAATCTCTTTAACAGGTTTCCCGAAGATCAGGTACAGGAATTCCTTTTAATGCGATGACTGGGAATCTAGAGGCCTGTTTTGCCACCCCATCAGCCACCTCATTGCCCCTGATCCCGCTGTGCGACGGAATCCAGCAGAATCGGATGATAGAGCCTTCTCTCTCAGCAGCTGCGACACCATCTCCCACCACGCGCGCCAGTACAGGGCCCGTAGGTTCCGAGAATCTACGCAGAAGGCGTTCCAGAGACGAGCGCGAGTCCGTGAATATAGCCACGTTTCTCAAGCCCGACTCTATTACATGTTTGACCGCATATAAAAGTGCATATAGTTCCGACGAGAGAACAGACATGTAGTCTCGCAGTCAGACTCCAAACCTACGATCCCTAGAAGGGATGTAATATCCGCAGCCCACAACCCCCAGGGACGGGTCAACCGATCCATCTGGGTAGATACATGTTGCCCTGGGGAATTGTCGGTCCACGAACTCGCAGAAGAGCTGCTGCGTGAACTCACAGTTCTTGAAGGCCTCACCGGACTCCAGATCGACAGAGATCTCTGCCAGCAAATCACTTCAAGGGTCATCAAAGTAACCCGGACGTGAAGAACACTCCATGGCCCCAGTGAAGGCACACATGACATCAAACGCTGATCACAAGCCGAACTTGTCCGAGTTAACACTGAAGGTCCTAGATCGAGCCTCAGTGGCCAAATCCTCCATCCTTGCCGCTAGAGGGCTGTTGTTCCAGCAGAAGTTACGGAGGATGAACCTATTTGCCAGCAGAGACCTACGGATGGCATGCCCTGACTAGTCCCTTGTGGGCAGTGAGCAAAAGGGAAGGAGAGGCGCCCCAAAAGATTCTTGCAATAATCCGGAGGATATTGACTGCTCTTGCGGCTTTAGCTCTCACTCTCACTCCGGCCGGCAGGTGTTTTTCGAGCCTACGAAGAGCCAAGTTAAAAAGGAGTGGAGAGAGAACTCCCCCATGGGCAACACCAACCCCACAAGATCTCAGATTGCTACCATCTGAGGAGAAGAAGAGATTACATCTACTAACCAAGAAAGAAACAAGGTTAAGCAATATTACCAGAACCCCTAAATCCCTCAACTCATCAATCAGAGGCCCCGGCAAAACAGCATGCGTGTTTTTGCATCTGCCGAAGCCGATCATAATATCCGAAGCAACCAAGGCCGCACAGTCTATAGAAGACCTGCCCCTTCTGAAACCAAACTCGAATTCAGGGACCCAGTCGTTGTGCTCGGCTAAGTATTCCAGTCTCCTCTGAATCAATCTCTCAAACAACTTGCAAAAAGTTGAAGTGAGAGATATTGGCCTGAAGCTCTTCCCACCCGGTTTAGGGATGAAGTGAACGCGGGTGTCTCTCCAAGCCTCCGGGAAAGGAGAGACATGGAAAATTGCGTTAAACAGACCATGCTCAAACCTCAACAATGGGTCCGAGAAGCCACGTATGATTTCATACGACAGGCCGTCCATGCCAGGGGCAGACTTGGCCTTGCAATGAGATAACGCCACCTGGAACTCTTCCCAAGAAAAAGGCTGATTCATTGGGTCGAGCTCGACGGGGTTTAGAATAGGGTCTCTTGTCTGTGGAGGGATGTCCGAGCGAATCAGCTCCTCCTGGAGACCTCTGATGACAGGAGAGTCTGGATCTGTGACCACACCAGTGTGTGGTTCTCCGGCCCTGGAAGCTAGCGCTTTGACCGTGCGCCAAATCCTTGACAAACCAGTTGCCGGATCCAAGGATTCGTAAAAAGTTCGGAAGGATTGGTGCTTTATCCAATTCCTTATCAGTCTGGTTAGCCAAGAACCTCTTTCTTGCCAGACTTCTTCTGGATTGGATCACCTCACACTCGGCGTTTCACCAGAGTGGCTGTCTAGCCCTTACTCCACCCAGGGAATCAGCTCTATAAGCACCACTCGCCTCTAGGGAGTCAAAAACCGCCTTTATGAATTTATCATAAATATTTACGGGTATGACTCCCCTTGCAAGGTCTAAGCTGAAGGCCGGAATTAGACTCCCCATTTTCTCGTTAAACAGGTCCCAGTCCAACGATTTAATATTAAGTCTGTTAGAAGAGGAGCGACAGAGAGATGGAGAGGCATCCAGCCTTCCAAAGTCCGGCAAATGATCCGAGTTGTAACTATTATTGCCAACCCTGACTGTGGAGATCGATGCAAGAGTAGCTGTGAAGAAGACCAGATCGAGGTTATTGGCCATCCGACCCGGAGCCGATATAAAAGTGGGCACAGAGTCGTTGAGAGGAATCAAGCCACTGTCAAACACAGCAGGAAATAGCTGATTGCCCAGAAAGTTCGAGTTAGAAGAGCCCCACATAGTGGAGTGGGCGTTAAAATCCCCACACATGACCAGAGAGCCCCGATTAGACACGTGGTCGATGAAACCCTGCCAGGAATCCTGTGTGATTCTCGCGTCAGAAGGAACATAAATAGAAAGGAAGACCACCCTCCCAAGTGACGTGTTTATGGTTATGCCAACAGCCTCCATGTCTCCCATCCAAGGGCCTGTCAGGTCGATACTGTCAACACAGTAAGCGTCCTTGATAAAAATCAGCGATCCTCCTCCCCTACCGATAACTCTATCGCATATATGGGTTATGTAGCCGTTGATTTCGAAAGTCTGCTCTCGAGTACGCCATGACTCAGATATGCAGAGTACATTATGAGCGTTCCAGTTATCGAACTTGACAAGTTTGCGCTTATCCTCCATGTCAAGTCAAATAAATAACCACCAAATATATTCACAAACCAGATACCCTATTGGATAAGGAGAGGACAAGACCTGATCAGTAACCAATTCATCAAGGGACGGGAAGCCCGAACTTACATTAACTTAAACTTGGGGTAGTTATTAGTCTAACATAGTCTATAAGAGACTATTCTTAAATCTAGGTAGAAGAACAAAGTATGACAGGTATAGTAAACCCGGCAGATCCATTTTAAAACCAAGTTGCATGAACTTTCGAAAGAGGACTGGGCTTAACCAGCCTTGCTAGATAGTCCCGAACGCAGATTTCGCTATGAAATAGACATTTATTTAAATCTAGTACAAAATAGTAAAAATAACAGTAAGAATAGGCAGAGAACGATCAAAATCCCTAGAAAAAAGAAAAAAATGTCATGAGATGCTCGGACTGACACATACTCAGGTATAGAAATCTTAACACACTCTTGGCTAATCTAGTGCACACACTGAACTTCGGACTAGAACAATATAGATATCTGGAATAACATTACCATATATAAGAGTATAAACAAATAATAAACAATCTAAGGCTCATAAGTCACTAACGGGGGTAGACTTCAAGTTAGAGATTTGAGACTAACAATTAGCTTTTCCCAGCAATAATTTATTATTAAGAGTGTCGTATGGGTAATTTAATACAGTTCCCATCGATTTGTTGCACAGCATAAAGGCCTCAAGTGTTAAGTAATTCGTGTAGAGTTTATACATAATTTAAAATAACAGAAACAATTTGAAGAAACTAGCAACAGAAGTAATTGTGAGAAAATTACAAGAGGGTTTAAGTAAGAGTTCATTCCACTTTTACTATTCCCCTTCTACTCCAATTGCTGAGGACTGGAGGCAACAAATAGAAGAAGTTTAAAAGATTTAATATCAATGGGTATAAGTTGAAATATTGGGAACCTGTACTTAAAATTATGTTGTGTATTTTACCAAGAACTATTCCTATAATAATCAATCACACTGAACTGTAGTTTGATTATTGAAAATTTAACAATAATGGACTTTGCAGGACGATTTAATTTTCGATTCGAAAGCCTTAGCAGTTAAAAAAATGTAAGCGTCCAATTGAAACTTTATGAGCTATTCTTGATTTTAAAAATATCTAAAAAGTTAAACGCTCTTATTCAATTCAAAATCCTATTAGAAGTTGCTTCAATCTGAAATATTCCAATTTTTGACTCATTTAATTTAAGTAAGACATTTTTAAATTTTAGCCTTGAATCGTTATTATCTCAGAGTGTTAAATCAAGAATTTGTACGTTACAATTTTTGTTCTATTTAACAAATTTTTACTATAAATGAAATTATTGAATTTTGATGCATAAATAATAATGAGCAATTATAAATCATATATTGAAAACTGAACAATATAAACTGAACTATTTGAAATAGAAAGCCTTGAATTGTTAATATTTCAGAGTGTTAAATAAAAAATTTGTACGTTACAATTTCATTTATTCTATTTAACAAATTCTAATATGTAAATTAAATTAATGAATTTTGATACATAAATAACAATTGGCCAATCATCAATTTGGGAAAAATAAAATGTTGACGCTTTTTATTGATATTCAAAGGTTATGAGAAAATAAAAAATTCCTTAACTTTGCTGGGAAAATTAAAATGATTTTCATTTTAGAAAAATTAATTTTAAGAGAATATTTAAAATATTTTAAGATTTTGAATAATAAGTACCAATTGAAAATTTATTGATTTGGAGAATAAACGATCAAGTTAAAAATTATTTAGAAGTTTTGAAAAGATTCCAAAATAATAATTTATAATAATAATATAAGGCACAAAAGCAGATTTTTGGAGATGTCAAACACAAAATTGATAAGCTTTTTAAACATTTTGAAAGGTTTTAAAAGAATAAAATATTTGTATCAACACTTCTAGGAAAAGTAACAGTAATTTTGGAAACTTTACTTCATAGAATCACAACAAAAAAATGTTGAATAATTAAATCTGGTCTAACACCGAGAACCTAAAATAATTGACACATCCACGGTTAGAGATGCAAAAAAAAGCTCAGAAGTAAAGCAAACTTATTAACTAAGTGGCTAGTAAAAGCCTTAAAATAGCAGAAAAACAATCTTTTGAATAGAAAAGGCTATATCTTTTATTTCATAAAAAACAACAAAACAATCAATGAGCAAAAACTAGCACAAAATGGAAACCATAACAGAATAACTAAAAGGAAGCAAACCAAATAACTCTTAAGTGAGTTCGACTAAATTAAGAATCGACCATTTATGAGGGCGAGGTCCTCCGATTTATTCCTGTGAGTACCGATTGAGTAGCCGAGTTAGTCAGAAAGTTTTGAATTGTGGAGTCGGTGTTGCGACTCAATTCTAAAAGGGAGGAAGCTGCTGCCCGGAGTGGGTCGTCGATGACCTCCAAACGCTCCATTAAAGAGGGAAGAGTGAGAACGATAGGAGAAGCAGGTGATCCAGAAAGTCGGCTAGTAGAAGTCTGACGTGGAGGGCATTCCGGGGAGCCTCGGCCACCAGGATGAAAAGAACCCATTTCATTAAGGGCTGCTTCAGCCTCCAAGACATTCCCCCCACAGTTGGCACAACGTGCAGGAGTGAGTTTGTTAGGGCATTCCTCCGTCTGATAGAACTCTGCACAAAACTCGCACGTCGGCCTGGAGGCCCTGCACTGGTCACAGCCGTGACGATAGCGTTGGCAGGTAAAGCATCTCTTGGGGGAGGAATTACAGGGATTACGTTATTACCGAAGCTAGAAAGAAAGATGACACGTGGGACCCTAGAACAAGCAAATAAGAATTCCACTCTTTCATCTCAAGTGCCATCCATCTTTGTTCTGCATCTTATAGACAGAATAGTACCCCTAACTTCCTCCGTAGTCCTATTTAGAATGTCAACGGCGGAATACTTCAACGGAATACCGTTTAAAAACGCCTTCTTAAAAATGAGAGATGGGGGAATAGAGACAGAGTAACCTAGAGCCTTTAGCTCTTGGGAAACGACTAAGGTGTTAGCGTCCTCTCTATTCTCGCACGAAATTTTAACCCGGATTTGCCCGTTTCTATGAATCTGTCTCGGGCCGGAAATTACATCCCTAATTCTATCGGCGAGAGCAAGGGGATCGTATTTCCCGACATTCCTGCCCCGCGAATCACATTCAAGAAAGACTAAGAAGGGGGGAACGGCATTTTCCGGATATACGGAGACCGGAGATTTCGGATTGGACCATCTAAAATGGTCCTCAGGGTAGGAGGGAGGATTATCCTTGTCGACCCGACTCTCATCCCTAATATTAGTCAAATGAAAGAGATTGACCCGCTCTGAGCCCGTACCCAACGAGGAGTGCACGGGTGAGTTCGGACTGCTGCCCGCATCCGGAGTTAATTTCCCGGAAACCTCGGCTCTTTTATGAAGATCGAGGCGACTTTCTTTTTGAGATGCCGCCTGCAGAGGGGAGGTTCCGGGTCTCTTAAAGGAACAGGTACGAGAAGAAGATGATCGGTGATTCCCGGGTTTCCCACTATCTGTCGAGGGAATCTAAGCTTCCTGGGACGATCCATGAGGGGAACTAGGTCCCCCTCTTCTCATACCCCAGATTGGGGATCCTGAACCCAGAAAATTTGGTTTTCCACCAGGACTGAGCGGATTCATTTTGACGGATGGCGAGAACCTAAAAAAAGGTCTCAATAAGAATAGATAGCGAATATATAGATTAATGTCTATCCCGCCCCTAAAACTAAAATTACAGACTAATTTCCGGATAGACCTTGTCCATCCTCTTCAAACAGTGAACAACAAGAAGGATAGGCATATCATATCCGCAACAGACTGAGGTTAGAGATATAATTAAGAACTTAAAAAACGGTAGGGCTGCTGGTGTAGACAGTAATAGCTCTGAAATGCTTAAATACGATGGCGAGTACATATCTCACAGGTTGTGCGACTTGACATGTCTCGAGATGGGAGAAGTCCCAGACGATTGAAGAAAAGCGATTATCGTACCAATATACAAAAGAAAGGGAGATAAAAGCAACTGCAGTAATTACAGAGGTATCAGCTTACTAACTGCCGTAAGTAAAATATACTCAAAAATACTTATTCGTAGGGTAATGAAAATTACAGAAGAAAAGATATGGGAAGTCCAAAGTGGATTTATGCCAGGAAGATCATGTACAGATCAGATATTTAGCTTAAGGCAGATCACAGAAAAAAGTTTCAGAGTAGGAAAGAAAGTTTTCTGTGCATTTGTTGACCTAGAAAAAGCATTTGACAAGGTAAATAGAAGTAAACTTCGGGAAGTCCTCAAAGAGTATGGAGTCAATGGATGGCTCCTACAAGCAATAAAAACAATATATACAGGTAGTAAAGCGAGTGTAAGGGTAAATGGGAAACTGAGTGACTGTTTCGATATTATGCAAGGCGTAAAACAAGGATGCGTTATGTCCTCATGGCTATTTATCATATTTATGGATAAGTGTCTAAGAACGGCCCTCTTCGACGAAGAAGATGTAGATCTCGAAACAGTGAAGGTACGTGGGTTAGCTTTCGCAGATGACAAGATTGTTATGGCAGAATCAATCGAGGACTTACAAAGAATGTTGAATAAACTTAATACAAGCATGAAGAACATGGGCCTCAAAATTAAGGTAAATAAAACAAAAATCATGGTTTTTGAAGGAAAAACTGAGAAAACAATGTGCAACATTGTCCTAAATGATGAGATATTAGAACAAGTTGAAAAGTACGTATATCTGGGTAGCCTATTCACTAGCGACGGAAAAATAGATAGGGAGTTAGATAGGCGCATAAATAAGGGCAAGCAGGTTATCGGTAGAGCAGGGTCCATGCTCAGACATAAAAACATATCCAAAAGATCTGGAATGGCCATACATAATTCTATGTTCGTACCGACTGTACTATACGGTAGCGAGACATGGACCTGTCAAGAAAAGGACAGGAGTAAAATTAACGCGATTGGCATGAAACCTATACGCACAATATGCGGAAAAACACTGATGGACAAAGTCCGAAAGGGGATAATCCTCAAAGAATGTGGTACAGGAGAGACACTAGTTGACATATGGGAAAGAAATCAGTTAAGATGGTTCAGTCATCTTGAAAGAATGAAAGATGAACGACTGACCAAACAAGTGTATAAAGGTAAAGTAAATGGCAGAATGCCCAGAGGTAGAGCGCCAAAAGAATGGTTAGAATCTGTGAATGAGACATTAATCCGAAGAGACATAAGAAGCCATAGAAGCACGAGAACTTGTATGAAATAATGCATGGACGTGAAGGAAGCTAGAGTAGTATGCCAGGACAGAAAAGTGTGGCGACAAATAGTATGAAAACAGAGTGACAATAGAGTGAATGACGCTTGAAACGAAGACCTTGGAAACTAATGGGCCCAAGTGGAGAACCACACATAACAATTTTGTGAGGCTCTTCACTTGGGGTGATCGCTAGAGAGATTGATCAGCAACCTGGGTCGGAGCAGTGTTGCGGAACGAGCGTGTCATTTAAATAAATAACACGAGAATTATAGATCAATCTAAAATATATATATATACCTTACACATATATACCTATCTACCTTATACCTATATACCCGCCTACACACTACTATTTCCCAACCGAGAAAGTCACGCCTACCCCGAAAGGGAAATGTCTTAATGGTATAATAATAATAATATTAATTCCAAAACTTCGGTATAAATAGCCGATTCGACGTTCTGAGCTATTGATCACGAAATTTCGTTATTGATAGACACTGCTAAATATTTTTAATGATTTTACATTGGCAACCGAATTTTATTTTTATTAACCTAATATGTATAAATGGTAAATATTGTCCTAAAAATAGATGTCATTGTAAGCAATTATTTTTTAGGAAGTGATGGGGAATGTGATTGGTAAAAACTTTCGCTTTGCCAATCAGCCTTTTGGATATTCGGCCAGACGTTATTGAAAAGAGCAAGGTCTTTTCTCAGAGTTTCAAAACTTTCGATACAGTAGCCAAAACCGCTACAGCGAATCCGACTCTCAATCTTTCAATAAAGGATCAGGGAAATAACGGAACGAGTTATAGAATCGGAAAAGATTCTCATTTAAATGATAGTTCAGCCAGTCGTGTTTCAAATGAAAATGAGGAAAGGTACGTTGTTTTCTAAATATCTACTGCAGGCATCAGACTCACGCCACTATTAACACTATTTTACACTTTTTATGAGCGATGCGACTATTTAAAAAAAATGCTACTAATGACCGGGAATGTGATGCGGTGACCGGAATTTTTCTCTAATGTACCTAGGATTGTCAGGGAATTTTTATATACATCGAAAAACCTGGAAATACCAGGAAATTTTATCGAGATCGTGCTTATTTTTTTTAATTGCAATATAACATCGAAAATTTAACTATTTTTTAGATGATCATTCGTCTCTTTTGATAGGAAATAATCTTTATGGTATACAATTCATCTTTTTATTTTAAAAATCTATTATTCTAGTTAAAAAAATCAACTATTTCAGTAGAAGTCTCATCACTTTCTTGGATAATATAACTATTTTTTTAATTATTATTTTTTTCGTTGAAAATTACATTTTTTTCAACTAAAAATCTAAGTGTTCTATTGCAAATTCGTGTATTCTTAAACAATGCCTCTTTTTTGCTAAAAATTAATTTTCTCGGATGAAAATTTATCCTTTCAGTTGAAAATTCAACTTTTTGGTTGAAAATTTGTCTTTTTTGTTAGAGAATTAATCTTCTTGTCTGAAAATTCAACTATTTGCATGAAAATTCAAGTATTTCAGTTAAATATTCATCACTTAAATTGAAAATTCATCGTTGTGGTTGAAAATAAAACTACTAGGTTGAAAGATAAACTCTTTCGTTACAAAATCATCTATTCCAGTAGAAAATTCGATTGAAAGTTGGATTTGAAATGTTTTCGGGTATTTTCAAAGATTCCAAGGCATTTTCAAGAGCTTAAAAAAGTCTAAAGGAATTTAAAAAGATTTCAAAGGATTTGATTTCAAAGTATTTCCAAAGATTCCACGGAATTTTCAATAAATTGAAATAATTTGAAGGAAATTCCAAGGATTTTCAAAAATTTACAGATTTCAGAAATTGCAAGGGATTTCAAAGAATTGTAAAGAATTTGAAATATTTTAGGGTATTTTAAAATATTCCAAGGCAATTTCAAGAGCTTAAAAAAGTTTCAAGGAATTTGAAAAGATTTCAAAGTATTTCAAAAGATTGTGAAGAATTTCAAAGATATTAGGAGATTGGAAGAGATTCCAAAGAATTTTCAATAGATTTGAATAATTTTAAGGAATTTCAAAGGACTTAAAAATTTTTAGGGTATTCTTAAAAATTCTAAGGATTTTTAAGAGCGTTACAAAGTTTTAAGAGATTTCAAAGGATATGCAATATTTTAGGGTATTTAAAAAGATTAAAAGACATTTTCAAGAGATTTGAAACAGTTGGATTGACAAGGTTTTAAACAACATTAATGTGGTCGTATAAAAAATTTCGGAACTTATGCAAGGATTTTACATAACCTATAAGGTTTTATGATATTTTACAAGATTCCAACGGTTTTTATCAGATTTCCGAGTATTTCAATGATTTTAAGGGATTCAAAAATCTGTGAAGGTATTTTAATAAATTTTCCATAAATTCAGGAAATATCAGATTTCATAGAATTCCACGGGATTTTATAATAGTTTAATTCCTGGATTCTTTTGAATTCCCTTTAATTTTTCTAAACTTATTTCAAACTTACTGAATTCAATTAATGTTTTCATATTATGAAATTGTTTTCAATGCACTTTGGTTTTTTTTTCATTCACATTGCATTTTTATGAATTTTGTCGAATTATTCTCATTTCCCTTGAATTTCTCTAAATTCCTTCCAATTTTACTGAAATTAGCGCCCCCCCCCCCCCCCCCCCATTTGAATTCTTCTGAAGCCTTCTGAATCGAATTTTTGAATTCTTTAAAATTTAAAAGTACTTTAGTAGCATTATTAATGCACATGATTCACTTTTTGCGTTAGAAATTAGTTTTTTCTCCTTTTTTTTTAATCTTCTTTAAATTTCTAATTAGTTTCTATGTTAAAAATGTTACAAGATTATAATTTTGGTTTTTAAATGTTAATGTTCAGGGAAAATTGCAAATTAGTCCACGAAAAGTCAGTGAATTTTGAAAATTAAGTTTTGCGGCCAACCTGCTTATAACTTATTAACTTCTAAAAAATAATTCTGACTCAATTTTGAAGTCTGTCTTCATGACAAAGTTAATTTCGTTTGAGCAAATATAATTTTCAAATCTATATGAAATGTTTCTCCAACAAAATAGGTGTGTCACGAAAATGTCAAAAGCATTTTTGTCGCTATCCTTCAATACCGACTGGGTAATTTGAAAAACTCGAAGGAAAGAATGTTGCCAGATTCAGAAGCATAATTAGGAATTGAGTTTCAGTTGCAGGACAATGACAGAGTGTCAAATTTGTGTGCATAATAGAATTGACCAAAATTAAAGAATTTATTAATGTAAAATTAAAAATTAATTAATTATTACATTTTTAGTTAAGCAAATAATTTTCAACCCAGGGGAATTTTAAACAAAATCGTTAAATTTTCAACCAAACTGATAAATCTTTGATAAAATCTTTATTCTAAAAAAAATGTAATAGTTGATATTTCCACCAAAAAATTTGAATTATCAGTAAAAAAACTGTTAAATTTAACCAAACAATACACATTTCCAACAAAAGAGTTGAATTTTCAACCAAGAAAGATTTTTCAGTCTTAACCAAATTTGTTATATTTTTAACCAAAAAAATGAACTTTTAACTACAATGATGCATTTTCAATGAAAAAAAAAATTTTAGCCTAATAGTTCAATTTTCAACACAGAAGATTAATGTTCTACAACAAAAAATTTTAACAAAATAAATTTCATTATTTAATGTAAAAAAAGGAGACCTTGAAAAACGTGATTTGTTGATCTGGAAAACCTAAAAAAGACCTCGCATTTTGTTCGGAAGAATCGCTGGACACCCTGTTTCATAATATTCATAAAAAAATTTGAATATACATCTTACAATCAAAACATTTCTCTACAGCTCTTATATTTGAAACCACGTAAACCTTTCTTCCCTTCAGCGATTGGGTAGCATGACAGAAGGGACTAGGTATGACTTCGTATTCAATTCGATTTCATTTTGGTGATGGTCACTAAAATTGAAGGCAATAATCGCTCGGTAATAAAATTTTTGTTGTATTATTTTCAAAAAATCGTTTCCACATATTACTTTTCTTAACGACTGACCAAACAAGTGTATAAAGGTAAAGTAAATGGCAGAATGCCCAGAGGTAGAGCGCCAAAAGAATGGTTAGACTCTGTGAATGAGACACTAATCCGAAGAGACATAAGAAGCCATAGAAGCACGAGAGCTTGCATGAAAAAATGCATGGACGTGAAGGAAGCTAGAGTAGTATGCCAGGACAGAAAAGTGTGGCGACAAATAGTATGAAAACAGGGTGACAATAGAGTGAATGACGCCTGAAACAAAGACCTGGATACTAAATGGGCCCAAGTGGGGAACCACACATAACAATTTTGTAAGGCTCTTCACCTGGGGTGATCGCTAGAGAGATTGATCAGCAACCTGGGTCGGAGCAGTGTTGCGGAATGAACGTGTCATTTAAATAAATAACACGAGAATTCCAGATCAATCTAAAATATCTATACCTAACACCTATATACCTTGGCTTTATGGAATGGCTTTATGGTATAATAATAATAATAAAGTGCTTGATCATGCTGCTGTGCCACGGGCGACCGTGTAATAACCCGTTGGTAAAATATTAGTTATATTATGCCAAAAATCCATAATCGAATTTCATTCGGAATGAATATTTCTGTATATATGTACATACTTACAAGGTACTTCCATATTATTTTCAAAAGAAATCGAAGTTAAGGATGTACTAAAGTTATCTCAAACCCAAATAGATATCACTGAAACTTCAAAAAATTATCCTTTTTAACGTTTTCGAGAAATTCATCGAAAGAATAGAAAAAAATTTTCATTCAACGATTGCAAACGACTGTGGCGTCAGATCAGTGGAAACACCGCACAGTTAGTAGAAAGATCATATAATGTTCATGCAAATTCTATTGATATTATTGAGGATTAAAAAAAAATTAATTTCATCAAAAAGATTTTTTCATTTATATTGATAAAAGAATTTAATTAAATTCTGTTTATAATATTTCCGTCAACAAATGCCCCAATAATGCATTTGTGTAATATATTTTTCGAAAAAATACACAAAATTTATCTAATTTTAAAGCTCATAACTTTTTACATTTTTTAGTATTAATGTAGTATTTTTTATGTGTTCAAAATTATGCCAGGAATACGATTCCGAACCAAACTCCATGATAAAAAAGTAGACCATTTAAAAAACATTTTTTTTTGTAAAAGGACCCTTATGGCCGCTCATCATGGAAAAACTGTTGTAATTGTTATTGTCTGCTATAATAATATCACTGCTGCTATTTTTTTATTTTTATGATCGTATTGTTTGATTTCATTAAAAAACTGTTTAACTTCCAGCTGTAAGTGTGATTTTTGCTTACCTAAACTTTAACTTTGATTTTATCGAAATGAGGTTTCATGAATTTCCAACTTCAAAAATACGCCGACGATACATTTTTCATCATAAATTGAGCTGTGCCCTTTGAGCGATAAACTCGATTTTTTTTTTTTTTTTAATAATATGTTACGACGTTTATTGGAGGTCCAAAATACATCCATTAGACGTCCGTTTCAACGTACATATAAAAACATTTCTTAAAATCATTGCTGATAACGTTCATGATTAGATCATAAATTTGATGATTTTCGTAACAAATTTGACTAAAAAATGCATTCTTCGGACAATTGTCGACTGAAAAATTAGTTTTTTTTCTTCGATGTCAGACCTTTTAATTGAGAATTTCATGATAATTTCAGCAACATTCATAATTACTTCATAAATTTTATGATTTTTCTAACAAAATTTAATTAACAAATTATTAATGTTGCCGGAATTATCATGAAGTTCCCATTTGAAAGGACTGACATGAAAAAAATTTGTCTTCTTTTTTTTGCTTGCTGAAAAAATGGTTTACCTACAAAAAAGCATTCCTACAAAATATATTGTACATTGTAGCAATATTCCCTAAAGAAATATAAATTGCAAAAGGTGGACTTTATGAGAAAATCAAATTTCAATATTTTCCGGAAAATAACCGCGATTTTGTAATTTTCAAAAATTATTATATTTTCTTTTGATCATTTGATAGATCCAGGGTTTCTCCATCATTTACAAAAACAGATATAAAAATATATATGTAACCAGTAGAAAGACAGCATTTAAAATAAGCTGTCATTTTTCGACAGATTTTCACAATTATTTTTAATTCGATATAACTTTAAAACGGCGCCTCATTTGTAGAATCTTCAGTTATTGTAAAATAATAATAATTGATTAGAAACTATTTTAAAGTACTTTCTTTTTTTAAATTAGTTTTCAGAGATATATGGAAATGTTGGAGGAAACCTTGGAAATCCGATGAGATGTAAAAAACGTGGACTTGCTTTGGAAGGAGAAAATTTCACTTTCTCAACCACTGTTGACGAGGAAGAAGTACATTGTGGTCACAAACGGCGTTTAATACTTACGCCAGCAATTGAACCAGAGACAAAAGAAGAAACAATTTCGCGAATCGAAAAAGCGACAGAAAAAAGATACTTGTCCTTATATCTTCAAAATTTGGATTTGGATGTTTTTGTAGTGTTTTGTGTTCAATTTTTCATGTGACTTTTTCGCTCATCCATCCTATCCAAGGAGAAATACTTAGTCAGACTAAAATACAATTCGATGGATGTTCAGAAAATCCTTTTGGTTTGAAAAAATTCATCAGTATGGAAAAATTGAAAGAATGCTGCCTCGGTAAATTTACAATACTATGCAAAGGGCAGCGAATCAAGCAAGATTTTAAAAACTCAAGAATACGAGGCCTGAGGTGGTTATTGAAATATTAAGGTATATGTTGTAACACTATCGATTATTCTGCATGCGTCATCATTTATTTTTGATTTAATGTCATTTTCCGAAGTTGAGCTGAGATCCGATATTATCGATTATACCCAAATTCTCTTATCTCTTATTTTCCTCATGTTCAAATTCTATACAAAATTCGGGAATTTTTAATGTTAGTTAATGGTAATGTCGCAATTCATGATTTTCTTAGCAATATTGAGGATTGCCGAAAATTATAACTCTGACTTGCATTTAATAAACTCTATCCAACAACTCGAGACCAATTATACAAACTGGGTCAAGTTTGGGAAGAATATTAAAATTAGCCCTTACCACCCTATTGTTTAAACTAACAGTGATATCCTAGGAACGGGAATTGGTACTCCATTTTCCCCTTGACGAACTTCGATGCTTTCTTTTATGCGCAAACTTTTGAAACGAAAATAATTGTCAATTAAGAAGTCTTGACAAATGTAACTTTCAATAGATCTCAACTCAACCACATCGATTTATTGCAATGTCTTGGCGAATTTATGTTTTTCTTCTCTTTTTTTTCTTGGATTGTGGGATCACGGGAGTGCCGAGAAAGGAACGCGTATGGAATGATTTTTTATTTTTATAATGGTAATGTCTAGTCTAATCTGAGCCCTATCTCTTTCGTTCTGAGCATCAGGATTTTTATAAATTTATTCCCTCGGATTTGCCATAACTGAAGCTTCGTCCTACCAAGACTTGGTGCAGTGTCTTCGATAGGATTTCACCTTAGTTTCCTACAAAAAAAGACCCACAATTCTTCAGGTTTACACGTCTGGCAGTGGACTTAAGATTTTGCTCTACTTATATGAGACGTTTTGAAGTTCTTATTCGCTTCTGGGTTTCCATTCTGGGTGTTTTCTCACACCATAGGTTCTCCAGACTCAAACAAGGACCACAGAATGAATATTAAACGAGCATCTCGTAGATACTCTAACTTAATGAAAATTCAGGTCACACAAGCCCCAGATTGAGAACCTGGTAGAGGGTGTCACTAGGATTTTCCAACAAATTTTTTAAGTACTTGTTCAATATTTCTTTATCTCGTTTTAAATTTTGATAGTCAGACTAATCCATGGAATTCCGATTGCACAAGCCCCAGATTGAGAACCTGGTAGAGAGTGAAATTAGGATTCCTGATTTTGTTTTGACGACGTTAAAAGGAGATAACTGGGTTTTTCCAGACTCTCGCTTAGTGCGTGCCAGTGCAGACCTGAGTCCACCATGGGTACGTCAGCCTAGACCCCCAGATTGAAAACCTGGTAGAGGAAGGCTAACGTTTCCAAAGATAAGCACAAATTCACACCATGCACGCAGTAAGCAAGAGTCAGTCCCATATAAGGTTAATTTTTTTTGACAACCCTGGCGAACCGAACGAACGGAGCGGATACGCTACAGCGTATCCTTATAGTATCCTCTCCGTATCATGCAAAAAAACTCATTGAAAAAGAAAGATTAACATTTCACTTGTTGAAATTCGGATTCTACGTGATATTTTGAGTTAAAAGGTCACAGAGTAATCGCAATAGTTTTTCTTGCAACATTAAAAACTTTTAAAAAATACAATACTTATCAATGACGTGCGCTGAAGGCGACTTCAAACGCATCGTCGTTCAGTAGCAGTTAATAGGCGTTATCCGTCGACGATGCGTTTGAAGTCGCCCTCAGCCCACGTTATCGATAAGTATTATATTTTTTTAAAGTTTTTAATGTTGCAAGAAACACTATTGCGATTACTCCGTGACCTTTTAACGCAAAATTTCACGTAGAATCCGAATTTCAACAAGTGAAATGTTCATCTTCCTTTTTAAATGAGTTTTTCTTGCATGATACGGAGAGCAGACGATGTGGATACTATAAGGATACGCTGTAGCGTATCCGCTCCGTTCGATCGGTCCGCCAGGGAATCCTTTAAAAGAGGAAATATTTAGTTATCTTTGTTCCTATGGAACATCAAGGTTACTTACTTCGTTATCCTGGGTGCTCAAGTTACCCTAAATTGGAAAAGCCCGCTGGCCTGCGGTAAAACTAAGTCCCACTCCTGAGAAAATCAGAGTTGCTTATATAATTGACCGTTCCGCTAATCGGTCTTGCGACGAGTGTGTTCTCAATTCTTCTCCAACTCCCCATATCCTCACAGAGCGTCTTGGTCCCGCTGGTCTCCCTACCTTCTAGCCCTGTCATACGCACTGAGAATTATTGATTTTTCCTACCGACCTGGTGATTTATATATATATATATATATATTCGCCTAGTTATTCATATGGCTAGAACTGATATTTCCATCTTGCGTAATATCATATAAATGTGGAGACACGTAAAACCGTTTCAATGTACACAGATGAAGCATCATAAAGTTCTAAATCAAAATTTCCAAATAAGTAATTTTACCTTATGATACAATTTTTTGATGATAAAATTTCCAAATAAGTAGTATTATTTCATGATAAATTTTTTCTAAATATTATTGGTAAAAGAAAACATTTTAATTGTGAATTCTTTTTTAATATTGGGAAATAATATTGATAAAATTTTGCTACCACATTATAATTTGTAAACATTTTCACATTTTCGAAGAGATAAGAATTAAGAAATATTATGTACGACTGACCAAACAAGTGTATAAAGGTAAAGTTAATGGCAGAATGCCCAGAGATAGACCGCCGAAAGAATGGTTAGAATCTGTGAATGAGAAATTAATCCGAAAAGACATAAGAAGCCATAGAAACACGAGAGCTTGCATGAAAAAATGCATGGACGTGAAGGAAGCTAGTGTAGTATGCCAGGACAGAAAAGTGTGGCGACAAATAGTATGAAAACAGAGTGACAGTAGAGTGAATGACGCCTGAAACAAATACCTGGATACTAAATGGGCCCAAGTGGGGAACCACACATAACAATTTTTTGAGGCTCTTCACTTGGGGTGATCGCTAGAGAGATTGATCAGCAACCTGGCTCCGAGCAGTGTTGCGGAACGAACGTGTCATTTAAATAAATGACACGAGAATTCTAGATCAATCTAAAATATCTATACCTAACCCCTATATACCTATCTACCTCATACCTATATACCCATCTGCACACTACTATTTTCCAACCGAGCAAGTCACGCCTACCCCGAAAGGGAAATGGCTTAATGGTGTAATAATAATAATAACATAATAGATAAAAACTTAAGAATTCGAAAAAAATAAGAAGCTTTTTAATACTTTTGAAAGATTGGAGATTACATTTTTTGCAAGATTTATAGGAAAATTTTTAATGGCTCAGGTTTTATTAAAAAAAATTAATTTTCAGTTTTGAAGTTTTTAAAATGTTTCGAAAAAGAATCTGGAAAATATTAAGACAATTTTTTTATTTTGCAGAATTAAAAAAAAAATTAGGAAAACTGAATTCTGATTTGTTTCAAGAGAATCAAAAAAAATCTCAAGATTGTTGGGAAAATGTTGACATATTTTTTATTTTGAAACATTAATTTTGAGAAAATTGGAAAAGATTTCCAAATATTTAAAATGATTTCCTTATAATTCGAAACAGAATGTAGACGATTTTAAAGCAAACTTGTTTAAATCTTTACATTTTTCAAGATTATAAAATTTTAGAAATAATTCGAGTAAGTTTAAGAGACATTTAGAAAAGTTTGAAGATTAAAAAATAATTGTAAACTTGAGAAGATTTTAAAAAAAATTTAATAATATGTAGATTTTTGAAAATTGTTCAAAATTATGCCAGGAATACGATTCCGAACCGAACTCCATAATAAAATAGTAGAACATTTGAAAAAAAAATTTGGTAAATGGACGCTCATCATAAAAACACTGTTGTTATTGTTATTATATGCTGTAATAATATCACTGCTGCAATTCTTTAACTTTTGTGATACTATTGTTTGATTTCATTAAAAAACTGTTCATCTTCCAGCTGGAAGTGTGATTTTTGCTTACCTAAACTTTCACTTCGATTTTATCGAAATGAGGTTTTATGAATTTCCAACTGAGCTGTGTCCATTAAGCGATGAACTCGATGTTTTTTTAAAATTATATTTCAAGGTGTCTATTGGACGTCTAAAAGAGATCCATTAGACATCCATTTGGAACGTCCACAATTACATCCTAAAAGACATCTATAAGACAAAAAATTGCCTGACATTAGACGTCTTATAGATGTCTTAATGTTGTCTTACTGCCAAATCGACGACATCCACATTGACGTCCATGGACTTTTGCGGACGTCTTAGCAACATATTTTGGACGGCGCGGTGCCCGCTGGGTTGTGCTGTTTCACCAAAAGTTCACCAGCAAAAATATTTGGACGACACCAAATCCTTTCTATATACCCCTCCTTTATTTGTGTTTTTTTTACAGGGAGAGTCACGAACGAAGAAGTTGGTGATGGCAACCTAACATTGGTATGAGTAACAAAAGGAAGATCTTCATTACTTGAGAGCAAAAAATCATCTACAAAATTTAACATTGCATTGTGTTGCTTCAAAAATGGAATACCAAGGATACCACCCTGAGGAATTGGGAAATTTTGTGAAACCCTTTGAAAGGATGTGAAAATTCCCTTATAAAGTAGTTTCACTTGACCCTCTGTTTGAATCATATCTGTTCCAATCCCTGCTAGGTTATAAATAATTCCTGAATTTATACATGCATCAGGTTTTAAATAATTTTATTTAATCAAATTTACACTGGAGCCTGTATCGACTATTGCTTTTATTTTACCATTTTTTAATAAAGAATTTTCAAAGTCAACAATAGGTACTGGTCCTTGATCCGAGAGACAATTAAGTTTCAAAACTATTCTTTGTTGGGGGTTGGTTTCGTCCGTTTCGGAGCAGTTTCCCACTTCGACTGCTCCATTTTTGAGTTTAAAGTATGAAAAGGAGGATTACTTAGTCCCTTACTTGCTCGGTCTATTTCCTCCTCGTGTTTCTTTTTCAATTTTCAAAATTTGACATAATGTCCCGGCCTACCGCAATAATTGCATTTATTGTGACTCTCTCCGACCTTTACATTTGCTTCTTTTTTAATTTTAGGACAATCTCGTTTCCGATGCCCTACTTCCTGACAATTAAAACACTTGACAGAGATGGAAGACCCATCTTTCTCGCTTGTATTCCCTTGATTTGACTTTATTTGCGCCACTTGTTTTTTCGGATATATTTTCTGCTCTCCTTTTCTCGCAAAATCAGAAGTTGAGGCTCCGCTCTCATCCCCATGTACTAATCCCCAACTAGTATTTTCGATATAGGCTTCGATGGCCATTTCTATTGCCAAATCTAATTTTAAAGGGTTCTTGTCCTTCATAAAAGATAAAGTATCTCGGCCTAATCCGCGAACAAAATTACGAATTGCATTCTGGCGATACTCCTGACAACGCTCTTCGCCCTTACTTCCCGGATTCTTTTCTGAAACTTTATTTTTTATTTTATTCAATATGTCCTGAACACCAGCTCCATAATCTGTCACACTTTCATCAGTTTTGCGCTTAACAACAGCCAGTTCCTGTGACAACTGACTGATATCCGATTTAGGAGCATAAATTCGATTGAGAGTGTTTAACAACTCATCAAGCGTAAGTCCTATTTTATCCTGAATATGCTTTCGAACAGGTTCAACAATTCGAATTTTCATCAAAATTATTAAATAATCTAGTTCCTGTGGTTCAACGAAAGTAGCGGCGGTTCTACAATGTTCTGCAAACACAGTAACCGACATATTTGTACCGTCAAATTGCGGAATAATATCGCATACCATTTTTATTGGTGCTACCTCAGTTAACATGGAGACCGACGGAATTAACTCTAAATGACGCTTATTCGTGTCCTTCCCACGCCCTCTTACGCCAAGGGAAACAGCTTGTGTCTCGTCAAGAACTTCCGAATTAGGTCTCGTATTTAACGCAGAATTACCGCGGACAGACTTTGACTTCGCCGAAGCTCGCTTTGGAGCCATTTTGCAAACGCAAAAGAAATAACCCTACTAAAAAAAAATTCAAGAATCGTCAGAAAAAAAGTCAGGACTTCTGGCCATTTCTGACCACTTTTGTTACGTTTCTCGACAGAAATCGTCAGGAAAAGTCAGAATTCGTGAGAAATGTTCAGAAATCGTCAGAGGTTGGGTTCGAAGGATAATCCTTTTATTAGTGGTCCAAGAATAGAATGCCATAAAACCTAATCCCTTTTATATTTCCCAGGTTATTTATATTATTTATTTATATTTATTGATGCATATTCTCTTTTTACTTATATTTAATTATTAATATTTATATATTAAATGACTCTGCAAGGTGAATCTGAAAATTTTGTCCGTTTTGACGTATCTCTTTCTCTTTACAAGATACATTATATTTAATCTAATTTTAATTTTTTTAGGAAAATTTTTAGGTATCTGAAATCGTCGAAACCCGTAGATTCTGAATTTCTAACTTTTGAATCTATATATGCAACATTGAAAAAAAATTTATTTTCAATTTTTAATCCTTTTGGGTTAGCCTACCTGCGGTCCTAGCCGATGAGCTACCTGATAGGATGTGAATTAGCATATCTTCAGAAATCGTCAGAATCATCAGGAATGGTCAGGATGTTCAGGAATCGACAGAACTTCTGACCATTTGTGACGATTCCTGACTTTTTTTTTAGTAGGGAATAGTTTACACTTTAGAGAAAATTAAAATTCAAGACTTACAGTTTAACGCTGGCCAGTTAGACGGAGATTTAAATACGCAAAAAAAAAAGTTAAAAAGTTCACTTCCACAAAGGTCCTTTGTCCATTGGGGCTGGGATGAATCCTCAAGATTCAAAGAAGAACAGTCCTTCCAAGTCCTCTCCAAATCCCTCAGAGCCGTGCCCTCTTCTGTTCCGGGCCAGTCCGACGATGTTAGTTCCTTCACTAGGCTGTCCAATCCGTTCCGGTTCGCCACGAAGCAATTGATCGTTGGGATTTTTCAAAAATCCTTCAAGTCTGTAATTGAGTGAGGAAAAACTCGTGGTCTCTTTCTCAATTACTTACGACTTCGGTGCAATTGACGCCTTTAAGAGTTTTCGAGTTAAAAAATAAGTTTAGTTTGCCTCGGTACTTTGAATACTTCACCACGTAATTTTTGTTAGTGATATTTTCATTTAAAATAATTTATAAATAATAATTTTTGTATATCTTAGGCAATTTTTCACTAATGAATGCAAAATTAGATTAAGTAATCTTTTTTAAAAAGTGATATGTGTTGTGTGTATATGTGTATGTGAGTGTACACGTATAGATATTATTTTTATTTACAGGTATTATGTTTCTGATTTTTTCAATTAACATAATAATATATTTATCATACCTTGTAGTTTTCCTATAAATAATCCCTGATGAGGGCGTCTAAATTGACTCCGAAACATGTTGGTTCCCTGGTAGTATAAAAAAGACGGATAAAGCAAAAGTGAGAGGTTGGTTTTGGTTGACTTTTTCTCCTTTTCTCCCTCTTTTTTCATTGAGTTATTTTTGTCTGTAATGAGCCGAAAAGTGAGGCAGTTTAGAGGTCTGTTTTTTTAATTCTGAATCTTTTTCATGCTCATTTTCCATAAAATTATTCATGATAAAATAGTGTTCTGATCGATCTTAATTTTTAAATTTTTAAATAGAGACACTAAACAAATGATTCGTTTCCAATCTGCAGGGTTTGTCTATGCATATTTTCTGATTTCTTTTAATTGAGTCTAAATAATGTTTACCTCAATTTTTGGAAAGAAATCTTTTTATTTAAAAAATTTTGTAAGAAGAATGCACTAAATATTAGCAATTTTAGAAATTTTATAAAAATTATTGGATTGTTTCTTTTTCCTATTTGTGAAAATGTAATAATCTAAATAGATTGGTTTTGAATCACACACAAAATACACCCTAAGCTATCGGGAGTAAAACCACGACAAAACCCTGATAGAAAGTCGCGACTTGTTTAATGCGGGTCCAATGTTCTTTATTGCACTTAATTTCTCACAAATTGTCTATTAAGGCAAAAATAGGTTTATAATTCACAGTCAAAGTATTTGAAATTTAAATATCTTTCCCGCTTATTCAATGAGCACTAGTACCACTATTTCAACACAAAAGTTATTAAATGTTCGCAATGCTGCATTGAAATCACAAAGTCACTAGTAGGTCAATAAAATTCTCTTCACACAGGAATCCCACGTCTCTGTAGTGATGGGCACTGCTCGGCCTGACTGTGGTAATACCTGACCTGACCGGTAATGTCCGGTCATGACGGGAAATGTTGGTAAAACGCGGTCAGACCCAAATATCTCCAACAGGATAGTTTTTTTTATAGAAAAAAGTGGTTTAGTTGTTAGGACATCCCCTATGCTAAACTTGTACAAAAAGTTTTTCGGTTCTAAATGTTCTAGTTATTCTCATAGTTATAAAAATGCGAAAAAGCTGAGCATAGCAGACGACACTTTTGACAGTTTCGCGCGAGTTTCGAGGGGAATTTGAAAATTACACTTTACAAATTGACAAATTACATTGAAAATCTGTTGCATTTATTATGTAATATTTTTAAAATAATATTTAGTAGTGTCCTAAGTTATTTTGAATATCATTTCAATAAATATGACACTTATACATTAGGTTAAGTACTGTGTATCGTATAGGTTATATTCCCTGAATGAAAATACTGTTTTTTTGTCTTTAAATAACATAAAATTGATAAATAATTATTATGAATTTAGAGTTATGAGTAATTTGTGTAAATAATGTATTATTTGTTATTATTTGTATTGTCATTGTTACCATTTTTAATTATAATAATTGCCTTATTGAATTTCGTCACATATAAATAATAACAAATAATAAATTATTTACACAAATTACTCATAAATCTAAATTCATAATAATTAGATATCAATGTTATTTTATTTAGAGACAAAAAACAATATTTTCATTTAGGGAATATAACCTATACGATACAAAGTACTTAACTTAATATTTACGTGTCATATTTATTGAAATGATATTCAAAATAACTTAGCATACTACTAAATATTATTTTAAAAATATCGCTCAGTAAATGCAACCGATTTTCAATGTAATTTGTAAATTTGTAAAGTGTCATTTTCAAATTCTCCTCGAAACTCGCGCGAAACTGTCAAAAATGTCGTCTGCTATGCTCAGCTTTTTCGAATTTTTATTCCTTTGAGAATAACTGAAACATTTAGAACCGAAAAACTTTTTGTACAAGTTTAGTATAGGGTATGTCCTAACAACTAAATCACTTTTCTCTATAAAAAAACCATTTCTGGTGGAAATGTTTGGGTCTGACCGCGCTTTACCAACATTTACCGTCATGACCGGTCAGGATTGGTCATGACTGTGAAATACCGAGCAGCGCCCATCACTACGTCTCTGACACCAATGTTATTATGTCCGGATTTTATCTGCTGATTCACCTCCTCAGGATTCCATCGTGGATTGGTTGAAAAGTAGGCTGGCTGAGTTCTTTATCCTATTCTGGATTGGTTAAGACCAATATCAAGAGAATTTAGGTAGTTTCCGTAAATAAAAACAATAAGCTGTTTCAGAAATTGACTTAACTGTTTTATTCTCAAAAAAATGGTTTATTATTTTACAAGAATTTATTGTTGCGCTTGGAATTCAAATTCAGATTCTGGCGCTTTCGGGCCTTGCGTTCATATTTATATCGTTGAGTTCTACCCCACTCTAGCGCTATCGACGAACGAGAACGTAGTTACGACAGAAAGTAAGGTTTTTCTAACCAATGATCCGTAAGTTCTTGTGGTAAGGATGATTCATCATGAGTCTAAAGTCCGGTACAAAGTCCATGTTTTATCGGTTCAAAGTGCAAGGATATGTAAACATTATTTTATAAACACAAGTTCTCTGATTACATGTTTAGGTTTTTACATCCGGTCTAACTGGCGCCAAAAACTCATTAACGGTACTAATATTAGGCCTATGACTCATCAGTCAAATAAACAATCCGCATGTTAAGACGCAATTTATTATTAAGACGCAATTTATTTTGTTATGACGCATTTTGTTGTAATAACTCAATTTATGTTGTGACGCAGTTTGCTATAGAATAAGTCCTCGCAGATCAGAAAGAGAGATTTCATGATTCCCTGTTTGTGAGTCTGAGAATCTATAAGATTTAAACCAAAATAAATAATTTAACACTTTCGAAAAATATAGGGGTCTGCCAAAAGAACAAAACGCAGGGTCCTCCATCCTGATTGAAATGCCTATTATAATTTAAATTTTCGCGGGCAAATAAGCCATGCCTAAATGGCTACCGTCACAATGAGACCGTCACAATGAGCCAATCAGAGGTTTTCTACTCGTATTTTACATATTCGAGTTATTTTACGTAAAATACCTCCTTTAGGTATTATACGTAAAAAACTTCCAGTTACGCGTAACTGCACAACCCTTACAGTAGCTCTAGTCAAAGATATTATACACCTAGATGCGGCAAGTGGCGGCGGAGTGGGGGAACAATATATATAGCAACTACTTTCGTGCAGTGCGTAGCTACTGCCCTCTTCGTACTACCTTCCTTCCCAGCTAACACAGTTACTAGTCCGAATAGTCACATAATTGTAACAAGATTAAAAAAACCAGTCACTGGTGACTTCCATGCTGGTCACCCAGTGACAATATATTTCCCACTCAAAGTAGTAACAAATTACAAGCGAAGCAGGTAACATTATCCCGCCATTGTAATCACATGCTTGTAACAAAGTGATGTTTGGAAACGCAACGTGCAATGACAGCTTAACCTCAAAATATACATCGTTTCGGAATTATAATTATGAATATTTTTGCAAAAATGTTGGAAAGGAACATAATTAAACGATAAATAAGTTCCAGAAAAGGGAGATAATATGTGAACAAAGCTTTTCTAAAAAAACAGATATTTATCAGCTGAACCCTTACGAAAAAGAAGTTACATTATAGAGGTTAGACCCAAAATGTATATGTATAAATGAAGATCGCTGCCGGCTGTTACCGCCATGTTACTAGTCTGACAGGGAACGGTTGCAAACAAGCCTCCCTAGTAAACTACGGCGATTATGCCGTTACCTGCTAGGAGACTGAGATACAAGTAACATTCCTCTGATAACATGTGATCATTCAGGAACCTTTCAGGATGGTAACAGGTTAGCTGGGTTCACTCTTTCTCTGTAGGTACAATCGTTGCTCTGCGGCTCTAAGGGTAATGATTTTAAATCTATTATCCTTGCAGCTTCTCCATGTTATCTCAAAACATCGTTAAGTAGAAGCAGGGATTCTGACATGATTTACAAAATAACAAATTAATATAAAATGATAATACTTTTGAAATTCCAATCATTATTTTATTTGTACAGAAAATAAATTAGTGACAATATTAAAGGTTTGCCACAATAATTAATTTTAATGCTAATTTTGTAATTAGGTAAATATTTATTTTTCCCATTGATATTTCACATTCCGGTGTATTAAGTAAAGATGATATAAATGTTTCTTTAAAATGGATAAAGAAACATGTATTAAATTTTCATTTTCTTACAGCAATTTTTTATTAAATAATTTGAAACAAATTAATCAATATTGATCCTAGGTTATAAGTAAACTGCACCAATAAATTCTATGTAAAAATTAACTCCAGAAACTTATACCAAATTTTCATTTACATTCAAAACTTTTTTTTCTTGGCAAATGTATAAATGTTAAGGTTGCAGGGTTATAAATAAAAGCATTTCTATTATTTTGCAACGATAAAAATATAATAATGTCAGAATTGATTAAATTGATCTTTTAAATGAGGAACGCTTGCGAAGTTAAACAAAATCGAATATAACCGTTAAAGATTATATCATTTCTAATTAAAAGCCTTCAATTTTAAATGATTTTTAATTGAAACCTTCAAAATTAGGAATTTTTATTTTAAATTAGAAGTCATAATTTTTAATATAAAACGTTCTAATTGGAAGAATTCTTATATCAAAAAATTAAAAACTTTAATTAGAATTTCTAATTAGAATTACAATTCTAATGCACAAAATAAGTCTTCACTCATTAAAATATGTAATCATTTTTACACTCTAATCATTTATGATTGAGAAAGTATTACAATAGGCCGAAATTTCAAACCTCAGTTTTTGAACGGACCAACACCTTTTGAGACCCCCTGAAGCCGAAAATCAAGTTTTGGCAAAGGCGTCTGTCTATATGTCTGTATGTCCGCAAACATGGTAACTCTCGAAAAAATGAACGGATCAAATTGTCGAGCTTTGGCACACTTTTTTGTATTCTAAAAGAAAGAGCGAGTTTGTTAACCAACGACAGATACGTGAAGAAAGTTTAAAAGAAGAATTGAAGCTTTCTAAAATATCTACAATTTCTCCCTCAACCATTTTTTGATAAGACTTGATGTTTGGGTTTTATTTCTCGAAAATAATATTCAAGAAATCCTACAAAATTTCTTCTGAGCATTTTTTGTTAGGATTTGTCATTTTCGGTTTTATTTGTCGAAAATACTGTAAAAAAAAGCAAATTTTCGGAAAAACAGCGTGAGATACGGAAAAAAGCTGTATGGTTGAATTGCAGCTTTTCAAATGACCTTAAAAAATTTCTTGAACCATTTTTTGATGGAATTTGTCATTTTTGGTTTATTTATCTAAAATTACCCTTTCTCTACTTCTTTAGGTCAGGAAATATTTAAAGGTAAACGACTAATCGTGAAATACGGGCGGGTAGAAATATTGGGCAGAGGACAATTCCTCCTTGGGTACCTGAGGTAGGTTCCCCCACTACGCAGCTTCCCCTCACTCAGCCGAGCTGCCGTCGTCGCTCCTAGTCAGCGGGAGTCCTTTGTACATAATGAGCACGAAAATGCGGAATATAACTTTTTTTAGATTTAGCACTTATCAATTAACAAATCAAATATTCGAAATCTGCTAATTATAACGATTCCAACGATATGTTATTTGACTCAAAAAGGTTGAAAATCAAAGAAGGCTCAAGCATATAGGAAATTTTATGGACAATTTTGGAGTATATTTTATTCAAATCCGCTGCAGTAGCTTTAATTTATAGGTACAATATTTTACTTAACTTAAGAAATTCCGGAAGCTGAAATTTAGCTTGATTTGAGAACTTAATTAGTAACATCATGAATTTGGTTTATTTCTCAAACCATTGCATTTATCAAAATTATCTTGCATAATTTTGGATACAATAAAAAAACGAGGTTCAAAATCACTTGTAGGAGGCAATTCTAGACCGATTTTGGATTTCTTTTTTTTAATTGAGCATTTTGTTTCGGAGAGATTCATGTGGCCTGCTTTTTTAATTTTTCTTCGTTTAAATATTTATGGTAATGCAAATAGCGAAAAATAGTCGATTTTTTGTTTTTGTTTTATTTCCGTAGAAATTTTTTTTCTATGTTCAACGTCACTGGACTGGATGCGTAGGGGTGTTTGAAAGCAAAAAAGTTATTATCTGGTAAAGTTAATTTTTGTAAATAAATTAAATGAACAGTCTACAACATTATCGATTTTTCGTCTTTAAAGTACATTTTTGAGTTAAAATTACTTGCTTTTATTAACAAAATGATACTTGATCATATGAATGTGTCATTTGATCTTTTTTATCAATTGTATAAACAAACTACATAAACAAATGCCCAGTGTGGGCATTTAAAGACAGGAAGAAATAGTCTTCTCTCTTAATTTTGTTGAAATTATGTTGTTTATGTTGTTAAAGGATAAAAATTTGTAATCCGGTATTTTTTATGAATCTCACGAAATAAATCGTTTTCTATTATAATTTTCCTTGAATAATCTCATCACATATTTTAAAATAATTTTCTAACTAATTCTATAGACAAATGCCTAGTGTCAACGTTCAATTTAATTGATTTTGTTTGTTTTTTTTAATTATTTCGCCAATGATGTTTATTTATGGAATTTTGTGATTCACTATTTTTTTGTCAATTTAATAAAATATTTTTGTTACTGTAATTATTGATAAAAAGTAAGAAGTAAATATAAAATTACATTTAATGAAATAATAAATAGTAAATCTTTCTATAATAAGTAAAGTAACCTGATTGTTATTAAAGATCCACTAATAATAATTAAATTAATAATATTATAAAAATTATTATTTGAATAATGATTAGAATTTATTAATTTAAATAAATAATTAATGATTACAGAAGTTACAATTTTTTGAATCGTTATTAAAAATAAAAAATTAATTTATAATAAGCTATTCAATATATTTAAATATCAAAAATTAAAAGAAAAAAATCCTAATTTTATTAATAAAGAAAAAAATACTAATAAAAATATTATATTAACGAATTTATTAATTAAATTCAATATAAAAAATGATATTGAAGGAGAACTTAAAACTTGAATTAAAAAATATTTTATTGAAGAATCATTAAGACGTTAGCATCGTGGCATGTTCGTTCCCAGGCAAGCGTTCCCGGTTTTTGCTTATACGTTATAAATAAAGTTGTGCCGGAGTGTCAAAAATGAATTGAGTGTTGAAGCGAAGTGATATGGCTTACTTTAATTGATAAATGAATGATAGTGCATTTCCACAGAGCGAGATGTGAGTGATTTTTCACGAGCCAAGACATAAGCTCACTTTCTGAACATTCGGTTTGATGATTTTGTGACCTATTCTGCCTTCTGTATATGTGCCTTCTTGTAATCGAGTGACTTCCATCATCAGAATATTCAGGCTTCTAACATTTATTTACCGGAAATGAGAGAAGTGAAAAATGATTATAAAACAAGGTTCTATGTTGGTGTAGGTGAATCAATGTGGTAACTGCATAAGTGTTTAGGTGTGACACACACATTAATCTTCTAAAATAGTGTAACCTTATTGCGCATGGGCGGTGAGTTAACGTCCACACACAATGGCAGAGAACACAAATATAGACACGAATCAGTTGGGTCTGCCCAACATCTGTTCCCGTGGACACTGCAAGAAACCAATTCAATGTGATGCAGTCGAGTGCATAGGATGTCGATCCAAGTATCATAAAGATTGTGCGGAGAAACTAAAAACATTACAGGATGGAAGATTCGCGAGGTGCTGCGGGTCGAGACCTAATTCACCAAGCATCGAAAATAACGACGTCACAAATAATATGCCCAATTCCCAGCTTAACGTTGAGAGTGAACGAGAATTTTCGTACACCGGAAAACTCCACAATAATGTCAGCGACGGAATGATATCTATTCTGGCGTCCTTCAAGGATGAATTTATTAAATCGATAACTGAGAAACTAGACCATAACAAAGAACAAATGTCCTCTGGTATTCTAGAGATTCAAAAGTCAGTTGATAAGGTGGCCGAAGAAGTTATAGCTATAAAAGATCAATTGTCGCAAGTCACCAATAACGTAAATACATTAACAGTAAGATTAGAATCTGCAGAAGAAAAAATACAGGCAATTGAAAGCAAGGCGGACGATTATCAAGAGGGAGCAGGTGCGTTGAAACGTCTTGATGACCTTGAATTAAAAACCTTAGAAATTGAACAGAATCTTTCTAATGCGCATTCTTCAGTCACTGAATTATTAGTTGAAGCTTCAGAGCGTGAAAAAAGGAAGCAAAATCTAATATTTTTCAATTTAAAAGAGAGTATTGGAACTGACAATTGCCCTGATGACCAGGCAGATCTAGAAACGATCAAAGATTATTTAAAATTCATATCTGTAATTGTAACTCCAGACTTGATAATTAAATTCTTTCGATTGGGTAAATTTTCACAGGCTCTACTGAAACCAAGGCCTTTAAAGGTTATTATGCAGTCGAGAGAAGCAGCCGTCAAAGTGTTCAGGGCCATATCGGACAGCAAGCTCAAACTACAGGATCACAAGCAATTCAAAATGATTCGTGTTGCTACAGACAAGACGAAGATGCAGCAAATCGAGTATCGTCAAGTTGTGGTGGAGCTACAGCAGAGAGTTCAAAGGGGAGAGACGGGGCTTCGTATTGTGCATCAAAAGTCAATTCCGGTGATCATCAGCGACAAGACGCAACATCGAAACAAATCAGCAAATCCAACAACAGAAAGTTCCATCCTTTAATTAAGTATCCTTTGAAAATTTATTATCAGAATACGCGTGGTTTGAACACTAAACTAAATTTAACGTCATCATTCCCTGATATTACTAATTATGATTGCATCGCTTTAACCGAAACATGGCTAAAACCAGAAGTAACGTCTAATGAGATTTTCAGGTCGCCTCATTTCACAATTTTTAGGGATGATAGGGCAGATAGGAAGGGGGGAGGGGTACTGGTTGGTATACGGAAAATCCTTAGAGTAACGCAGATTGATCTGTCTAGTATTCATGACTTAAATTTAAATGTAAATATTGTCGGAATAATAATAAAATCGAATAACTTTTGTCTTAACTTAATACTTCTTTACGCGCCGCCTGACTTGACAAGCCAAAACATCAAATCGATTTACAATTCGTTGCAAGATATTAACTGTTTGCAAAATTCACAATTAATTATACTGGGGGATTTTAATACCCCAAATTATATTGTATACCAAAATATCGGAAATTATGACATTAAAGCTGCGTTATTCGATGAGTGTCTAGCTACATTTGATCTTAAACAATATAATTATACAGTAAATAGCAGCGGCAAATGTTTAGATTTGGTATTTTCGAACACAAACTGCACAGTTGATAGCGCTCAAATAGCAATAGTACCAGAAGATCATTACCATCCATCCCTATTTATAAAATTGCAGCTAAAAAATAGTTTGCATGCAAACGTGCCATCCTGCCCTAATCAATATAAAGTCAAGGACATAAGTTACAACTACAAAAAATGTAATCTACCAGGATTATACGTTCACTTACTCAACATTGATTGGACAGATATTTATAAACAAAAAAACCCAGACGAAGCTTGCAAATTATTTTGTGAGAAATTAAATTTAGCCATTGATTTATTTGTTCCTAAATTCAATTCTATGCCATCTAACAATGATGTATATCCAAAGTGGTATTCAAAATCGTTGATAATTAACATTGAATTAAAAAAGAAGTTTTGGCGTAATTATAAAATAAATAAATCAGACTTCATAAAAGATCAAATTAAGTCTCTATCTCAAATTATAAAAATAGAGGTGAAAGCAGACTATCAAAATTATATCGAGAAAACAGAAACTAATTTAATCAAAGAACCAAATGCATTTTGGGGGTTTATTAACAAGTCAGGTGATGCAAGTTTTCTTCCAGAGGAGATAATGTATAATGGGCAATTAATAAATAATCCAAATCAAATAATTGATCAATTTGCTAATTACTTTTCGAGTGTTTACAATAAAAAGCAAAAGGATGATAATATCCAGTCATGCTACAAATATGATTCCGACTATCTCACAGTTCCAAAAAATGAATTAAATGCGGTTATCATTAATACCCAATCAGAACCCTACCTCCTGAGCATCAATAGTGTAATGAAGGCTGCAGGAAAATTAAAAGTAAAAATGACCTCTGGTCTCGATCGAATTCCGAGTTTCTTGATCAAAGATTGCGCGAGAGTCTTAGCTAATCCATTACAGGCTATTTTCAACTTATCACTAGTAACTGGAAAATTTCCTAAAAGATGGAAATCGGCAAAAGTTATTCCCGTATACAAATCGGGCAATAAATATGATTTGACTAACTATAGGCCGATATCAATACTGAGTAATTTCGCAAAGGTCTTCGAGTTTGCGGTTAAGGATGAAGTGCAAAGATTCATATCGCCATTCATTTCTGATGCGCAGCACGGTTTTCTGCCCAAACGTTCATGTGTAACAAATCTATCTTGCTTCACTCAAATTGTTAATTCAGCAATGCAAAAAGGTTTCCAAGTAGACGTCATTTATACTGACTTATCGAAGGCCTTTGACAAAGTTGACCATAGTATAACCGAACGTAAACTCCTATCTACAAATATTCCAATCAACCTTGTATTATTATTATCTGATTATCTGACAGACAGAGAACATAGGGTTCAATACCATGGCATCATTTCGAAACCATATTCACCGACGTCTGGTGTACCTCAAGGGTCTACCCTGGCATCTCCCATTTTTATTCTTTACGTAAATGATGTAACGGGTAATATTAACTCATTTATATTAATTTTTGCAGATGATATAAAAATTTTCAGGATAATTAGGAATATGGAAGATGCTAGGGAGCTCCAAGGGGACCTTGATATTTTGGTGGATTGGTGTAAAACCAATATGATACCGATCAATACAAATAAATGTAAAGTAATGTCATTTCATAAACACGAAAATATAATAAAATGCGAGTACAAGATAGGTCACATTGTTCTGGAAAGGGTACTGAAGATAAGAGATCTCGGTGTGATATTCGACTCTCACTTACTTTTTATTGAGCATGTACGTGTAATTGCTGCGGCTGCTTCTAGGGCACTAGGATTTGTAATTCGTAATTGTAAAAATTTTAAAAATATCAACACAATGACTACACTGTATATTGTATTCGTGCGATCAAAACTAGAATATGCAGCTCAAGTATGGAATCCTATGTTCAAAAAATATGGCGATGAATTGGAATCAGTCCAGAAAAGGTTTTTAAAATTCCTTTCACTGAAAAAAGACGGAGTGTACCCGAATCGAGGGTCAAACTATATAGAATTGTGTGAAAAATTTTCATGGCTTACGCTTTCCGAACGTAGAATTTTCGCATGCTGCTACTTTTTATTTAAGCTCATGCGAAATGATGTAGACTCACCTTTCCTAATAAACTGTCTCCAATTTAAAGCTCCAAGATTGTCTGCTAGACACGTTGTTCCGTTCTATTTATCGTTGCCAGACTCAATGATTGGTTTTAACTCACCTATTTTTGTGATGTGCAATCATATGAATTTAATGCACAAAAGATCTAACGTGCAATTAGATATGCAAATCATGAGCCAAAATCAATTCGTAGACAGCCTTAATAAGTACATATTAGCCGAACGCTCTTAGCTCTTTTATAATTATTTACGAATAAGTTCATAAGAATGTACGATTAACATTATATTATTTTCTAGTAATTTGTAGTAAATACTATAATGCGTTTGGATTATTAATGATAATATTAATTGTAAGAATTTGGTATTATTTTTTTATGCAATATCTTTGTTGCCTGATGATGGTTTCGACCAAAGGCATTCGTTTCAATAAAATAAAAATAAATAAATTAAAATTGTTATTTAAAAATAAAATTATTGGGATAGAAGATATTATATTAATTTCAATAGGGGGTGTTTGAAAGCAAAAAAGTTATTATTTGGTAAAGTTAATTGTTGTAAAGAAATTAAATTAACAGTCTACAACATTATCGATTTTTCGTCTTTAAAGTACATTTTTGAGTTAAAATTACTTGCTTTTATTAACAAAATGATACTTGATCATATGAATTTATCATTTGATCTTTTTTATCAATTGTATAAACAAACTACATAAACAAATGCCCAGTGTGGGCATTTAAAGACAGGAAGAAATAGTCTTCTCTCTTAATTTTGTTGAAATTATGTTGTTTATGTTGTTGAAGGATAAAAATTTGTAATCCGGTATTTTTTATGAATTTCACGAAATAAATCGTTTTCTATTATAATTTTCCTTGAATAATCTCATCACATATTTTAAAATAATTTTATAACTAATTCTATAGACAAATGCCTAGTGTCAACGATCAATTTAATTAATTTTGATTGTTTTTTTTTATTATTTCGCCAATGATGTTTATTTATGGAATTTTGTTATTCACTATTTTTTTGTCAATTTAATAAAATATCTTTGTTACTTAAAATTTCGAAAATTTTAGTGCTGAAACACTCAAATATAAGATATTATAAATACAATAAAATAATATAGTTATAGTTAAATTTAAAAATATACATTTTATAAATATATTATATTTAATTAAATTATTAATTGATAAATTGTTATTTCAAAGATCATAGTAGTTATAAATAATTTTAAATAATAAAAATATATAATTACTGTAATTATTGATAAAAAGTAAGATATAATAAGTAAAGTAACCTGATCCTTATTAAAGATCCACTAATAATAATTAAATTAATAATATTATAAAAATTATTATTTGAATAATGATTAGAATTGATTAATTTAAATAAATAATTAATGATTAAAGAAGTTACAATTTTTTTAATCGTTATTAAAAATGAACAATTAATTCATAATAAGCTATTCAATATATTTAAATATCAAAAATTAAAAGAAAAAAATCCTAATTTTATTAATAAAGAAAAAAGTACTAATAAAAATATTATATTAACGAATTTATTAATTAAATTCAATATAAAAAATGATATTGAAGGCGAACTTAAACCTTGAATTAAAAAATATTTTATTGAAGAATCATTAAAATTGTTATTTGAAAATAAAATTATTGGAATAGAAGATATTAAATTAATTTCAATTTTTATTTAAAAAAATATTAGGTTTATAGGTTTAACATTAAATCCAAAATGATTAAAAGTTTAATTTTATTCAATATTTATTGGAGAAAAGTTAACATTTTTCCCTCAGCATTTTTTAGGATTAGGAGAAATACCACGGCGATATTCTGATTACTCCAATTCATATATATTATGAAATTCAATTTCATCAATTGGTTCATTAATATCTTTAATTGTAGTTTTCTTTTCAATTTATATTATTTGAGAAAAATTTGCTTCTTATCGATTAATACTGTATACAAATTATATTAATTCATCAGTTGAATGAGTAAGTAATTTTCATCGATTGAATGATTCTTATAATGAAATTACTATAATTCTAAAATAAATTAAATAAATATTTTAATTATTCAATATAAATTATAAATACTTGATTAAATTTGAATTTACAAGATTCTTCTTCCCCGTTAATAGAATGATATTTTGTTAATAAAGGCAAGTAATTTTAACTCAAAAATGTACTTTAAAGACGAAAAATCGATAATGTTGTAGACTGTTCATTTAATTTATTTACAACAATTAACTTTACCAGGTAATAACTTTTTTGCTTTCAAAAACCCCTACGCATCCAGTGCAGCGATGTTGAACATAGGAAAAAATTTTCTACGGAAATAAAACAAAAACAAAAAATCGACTATTTTTCGCTATTTGCATTACCATAAATATTTAAACGAAGAAAAATTAAAAAAGC
>CAKNYM010032048.1:4100-31654 GCA_932195095.1 Andricus curvator
CTCGGTACAGATTCGATACTGGCAGAGTAAAAACTCCGATAACCGGTTATCTACCGGCTACAGTATCATGTCGTGTGTTGGCTCGGTACAGACTCAGCCCTGGCAGAGTACAAACTTCAATTGCCGTTTATCGACCACACGGAAAAAATTTATCCGTAAAAAAGTCACGAACTAGTAGCTAGGTCTCGGATATGAGAAAAATTCATCGGATATTTATGTATTTTCGTAAATAACCTGCGAACTTTGAGAAAGATTGAGGAACTCGATGTGATAATTCTAAAACGGTTCATCACTTTTTTTTACGTGAATAATTACAAAAATATTACGAGTGATTGGGAAAAGATTCTCAGAGCACTCACGAGCTTGCCCGACAAATCTGGGAACTCCAAACTAAGTCGCCCTGTACGTGGGCCACGCACACACGCGCGGTGCGTGTGTGCGCTCGTATGTGTGCCTCGAGCTCGTCGAATGAGTGGCTAGAAGTTTTATAATACCTATTTTGTTTGGCCTCGATGGCTGCGCGTGTTTACGCACTCCTGGTTTATGTTTAGAAACTGGTGAGTCAGCAGTGTTTGAGGTTCGAATCTTCTGAGTTGCGAATTTATAAATTAATATAAAATTAAATCGCACAAATAAAATTTTTCCTCTTTTTATTTCAGTCTGAAATTTTCAGGAACTGTTCGTAGGAAATTCGAACTGTTCGTAAGAAACTTCGAAATTTATGCATATATTTCTCATAGAAATAAGGATTTAATGTTTCATTTTTTTATCTCGTATCCGAGACCTAGCTACAAGTTCGTGACTTCTTCACGGATAAATTTTTTCCGTGCAGAAACAGCATATCACATAGAGAAGCAATCGAAATCTTAAAGCACCATAATAAAATCGAGAGGGACAATGGATAAACTATCAATCCAATTTTTTTATTTCTAATCATTCTTGATTCATTATTGTAATTTAAAAAACCAAACAACGCCTAATATACGTAAAATATGCATTTGGCCGTCGGCTATGTTACATTCGAGTGGGAGTACAAATTGACATCGGGTCAAGTATTAGTTTCGCAACCCGGCCTGAAAACTGAAAGTTCAATTTGTAATTTATGAAAATTTCTAGGACATTATGAAAATTACATACAATTTTATCTTCTACTCACTATATGTATTGTAAGTTGACAAAAACGATACGTGTTCATACTGCGTCGCTTGAAATCTAATTACATCCTGAAGATTTCTTTACTTTTAAAATATTTTTCCCATAATCAAAACCTAGTTCATGTAAAATTAACATAGTTTATAAAAAATTTATATTTTGTTTCAATATAAATATAATAATAATAATAATATCGCCAACGGCGATACCACGCTGAAAACATCAGTTCTCGTAAGATCACTGAAGTTAAGCATTGTTGGGCGCGGTTAGTACTTGGATGGGTAACCGTTCAGGAATACCTGCGTGCTGTTGGCCCGTCGTGGGTGTGGTGGGCCCACATTGGTAGTAAATATCCACCTAGAAACACCACCCGAATCGGGTAGTGAGGCAATGAACTTTCGAGTTCGAACTGCTAATCTATGTATGTATGTATGTATAAAAAAATCAATAAACGATATCACATGAATTCATCATATTAATTTATGCAATAATGAAGCATTGGAAGAGATAAAATTGAAAGAATAAAGATCTGTTCTCTAGAACATTTGTTTGAACTATGAGCGTATGTCGATATAATTTTTTAGATACCACTATTTGTTCTATAACGTACATGTACACAAGGCCATAGACCAGCAAATCTCTATGAAACTTAATTGTTAAATAAATAAGTGTTTTTCTCCAGGCCTAAACTTATGATGTCGAGTAAGATAGTGACTAGCGGCTGTCCTTGTACGACGTGGATATTTTTTTGCGCGAGTAGGAAACATTTCAATAAAAATCCCTTTTCTGGCTGAATCAGTATCATCTACTGCCATTTACTCTCATCTTCTCGATTAGTAAAAAATGAGGATCACCTTGGGTACTCTATTACTTGCTTTTGCCGTTTTCCTTGTTTCTATTGGTAAATATATAATAATATAACATCTTTACATCTCTTACTTCTCGTTTCTCCTACTTCCCAACCCCTTACATCCTACAGTTCCAATTTCATCCCTTCCCTCAATTCTACATCTTTTACATCCCCTAATTCCACTCAAATACTTCTACTTCTCCTCCCTTCCCTTACTTCTTACTCATCCATATGGAATCCATTCGTAGGAATGATATCGATGGAAATATATATATTTGTACTCTGATGGTGCAATGAAATATTCTTTAGATACAGTTGTTAACGAAATTATTCACTAATGCATTAATCCATTTTTTCTCTACTTTGCTAAAATCCGGATGGTCTGTACTTTTGTTTGCACTTTGGCGGTCATCGTTAATTCTATGGATAAACATAATAATATAATATATCTGTAATTCTTATTATATTTCATATAATACATGCATGAATGCGGCTATTTATCAGGCCTGTGGAGCGAGCCTAAGGCCCCCTTTCCAGCTTATAGTCATATAATAGTCATTTGTATATTTACATTTAAGTATCACTTGAGACTAATTTCTCTTAGTCTTATTGTTTCTATACTTTATGACGTCAAAACTTATGACGTCATAGATATACATGGCCATTACATACCTACGAACTTGAAAAGCGGAGCTTAAGGTTGGTTCCTTCGACTTGTACTGGAAAGATACACTTATCAATAATGTCCCTCTTTTCCCCCTTGGTGCAGATAGTAGAAACTAAATAGATTAATTTAGTAATTTCTCACCAAACAGTTGGACATATAAATAAAGAGTTGAATTTTCAATTAAGACAGAGGAATTTTCAAGAAAATAGCTAATTTTTTCTTGAAATAGTTGAATTTTCAAGCAAAGAAGATGAATCTTCAGGAAAATAGTTTAATTTTTAAATAAAATTATTTAATTTTTAACAATAAGTTTTGAATTACTAATAAAATGGTTAAATTTAAAACATACGAAAACATTTTATACCAAATAGTCGAATTTTTAAAAATTTCAAAAAATATAAAATAAGAAAGAAAAAATGATCAATTTACTCAAAAATGGATTGACAAATTGCGAATAAATTATTTACAATGATGTTTATATAGAAGGGCAAATTATGGACACATGTTCTTTGAGCTCCCAGACAGTTCGTTAAAGTATTGGTGGCGGGGGGGGGGGGCAAATGAGATTTTGTTTTTAAATACAGTTGCTTGACACAATAATTTTAAATCCAAAATGTGACTAAAACTAACTAACTGTGACTAACGTATATTAACAATATGTCAACTGTTCTTTAGAATTCAAGAGAGTTCGATGAGGTTTATAAGAATTCCAAGAGAATTTTGACAAATTCAGAATAAATCCCAAAAATTAAACAACGAATTAAGTTAAATTCAAATATGGTTAGCCTCAAGCATTTTCAACTTGAACGTTATGACGTGCAACTCTTCTCTATGGAATTTTGAAATAATCGCAATTCAATTCTTTATTTGGATTGTTTAAAATGATTTTTTGTTGAATATTAACTGAGAGTAAAAATGAGTGAAAACATATTTGCCAAGGAATTGGATATATTGAAAACCGTTTATTTTATGGCCGTTTTCGTATAGCAGAAAATCGTTTATTTTCATTAAGGTTATTGAAGCGTTCATGTACTCGTCTTCTACCAAAAATATATGTTTATTTAACAAGAAAAATGTACGGTGCGGAATTCTTATAATTACAAATTACTTGCCAGAATTTTTATTGAATCATCAGAAAGATGCTTTCTGCAAAGCAAAGTTGAACTCAGCTGAAGATATTAGACATAAATGTGCTGAACAAAAAGAAAGAATCTTCTATTTCTTCTTACAGAATGCAGTTCACAGTCCGACGAAAAACCTAATATCGAACGTAATCCTGGCCCTTCTTCTTCTTCTGCTCAACAACAACATTTGCCTGACCGGATTTCTCCAGAGGAGGCTCCTTTTCGTGGCAGATCTAGGTTTCCTGCTAGCAGGAGCCCTAAAGGAGAACGTAATCCTGGTTCTTCTTCTGCCAGACAACATTCACCTGACCGGACATCTCCTATGGAGCCTCCACTTCGTGCCAGATCCATTTCTCCTCTCGGCAGGCTTCCTTCAGATCGAGCACTTGGATGTACAATAGAAAAACTTGGATATTTTCGGCTTATTCCCCTGAAAAATCGGAACCGTCAATTTGAATTTCGAAGATACGTTATTCCTGAAGGTATGCCAATTAAATTCCGATCAGAACCAAATAAATATGTGCCCGTGCCATCTCGAGAATATATTGTATTATCAACATCCAATGATGACATTTTTGCAATATTGGATGATAGTGGAACTCTTCGTGGAATTTATAGGAGAGGTGCAAATAATTCGCGGGTAAAAATAAATATGATAAGCGGCGCAGTTGATAATTTGACTCGAGATGAAGGAAGGGATTGTCCAGTAGGCAAAAGTCAAATAATGTTCTCAAGCAGTTTTATTAAAACTTCTGCGAATTACGATTCACTACAGTTTGAATGGAATCCCAATGTCGAACGTAATCCTAGTTCTTCTTCTTCTTCTCCTGTCAGACAGTCCAGGTCTTCTCCGGGCAGGCCTCCTTCTCATGAAGTACTTGGATATGCACTTTCAAAACTTGGATATATTCGGCTTATTCCTCAGACAAATCAGAACCGGCAATTCGAATTTCGAAGATATGTTATTCCTGCCGGTTTACCAATTAAATTTCGAGCAGAATATAATAGATATGTGCCCGTGCCAACCCGAGAACATATTGTTTTATCAACATCCAATGGTGACGTTTTTGCAATACTGGAGTATACTGGGATTCTTCGTGGAATATATAGGGCAGATGGATATAGTTCGAGAGTAAAAGTAAACATGATAAGCGGTGCAGTTAACGATATGACCGTAATTGAAATCAGGGAATGTCCTCTACGCAAAAAACAGACAATCTCTCCACGTTGGTTTAAAGAAGTTGCTACCCATGAAGATACTTTACAGCATGTGTATCGTTAATTATATAGAAAAAAGATAAACTAAAATACAATATTCTTTGTAATCCGTAGTCAGATCAAAATTAAATGAGAAGATTTAAATGCAAATATATTATGGTTATTAAGGCTTTTTTTGTTTTATATTTTGCTAGTCCCCACAATGACAACAGAATGTTAATTATTTTTTAGCTACAGCGTATACTTTATAGGGATCTTAATTTTGTAGTGCAGTCGCACAGCCTCATTATCCACGTGCAACGATAGACACAGTGGTGCGAAATCAAAGAACATAGTTAACGACAACTTGTAGGACGCAATTTTTAATTGATTTTTAATCGAAAAATTTGTTTACTGAATTCACAACTGATATGTGAAAGCAATTTTTGAATTTTTACTGTTCAAAATTTCACATCAATGCAAATAATGACCAAATGTTGATTCTTTTTTTCTCGTCTATAATTTGGTAAACAACTTTTCAACTTTTATTATATTTTGGATTCAAAGCGCAGGAGTGTGTGCAAGCGAAAAATAATTCATAAGTAAAATTATTTGTTAAAAAAAATTATAATATCAAATGAAATTATATTATCATTATCGAGTATTCGATTTCAAGGTGATATTTTGACAAAAAAGTACTTGCTTTTATCAACGATGTGTAGTGGATCATAAAAAGGTGATATTGAATATAATTCATTAATTTTATATACAAAAAACTGGAAAATTCTGAAAATATAATTTACGAAAGATTACGAGAGACTCGATTCTTCTCTGCCTTGTGATGTACACATAATTTTTTCATTTATAATTCATTATTTTAATAATTTTGTATATCCTTTGTTTATGCAATGAAAAAATAGCATCATGATCATGCACATCTAAAAAATATGATCAATTTTAGGACAAATAGTACACTCAAATTTTCAGTGCAAAAATTACTTTTTAAGTAACGGAATACTAATTTTCATAACAACGAATTTTCAACAAATTAGATCGAACTTCAACCCAAAAAAAAAATCTCAGCAAAGTAGTGTAATTTTCAACCAATCAGTTGAATTTTCAAACGGAAAAGGTAAATTTTCAATGAAAAATTTAATAGTTGCATTTTCAAATAGAAAGAAAAATCAAATACGAAATGTTTCATCCCCTGGTAGTGTGAAGTAGTAATTGAACTTTTTGTAAGGAGTTTTAACAAATTTGACAGGGTTTCGATGATTGAAGAATATCCTAATTACTTGAAGGAATTTCAAGCGTTTTCCAAATATTTTATATGATTTTTTGCGATTTAAGACATTTGAAAAGATTTCTTATGCTGCAAGGTTTTCAAGAGATTTGAAAAACTTGAATTAAACTTTAAAGGACTTTATCAAACGTTAAACGATAATTGGCACTCTAGTTGGCCGCATTTGGGGCGGAATTCAAAATATGTATTAAAAATAATTCTTGCAATTGAAATCAATAATTATCATAAAATTCACAAGAATGTATATGAATTGTATTTATCAAAATTTTGTCAGTGAAATCTAAGTTAGTTTTTGTAATTCAATGAAAATAAACTATGGCTGAAAAAATATATGTGTTATAATTTCTTTTCTCAACTTGAAGCAAAAGTTATACTTTAAACTCCGCGAAGACTGTGGCCAACCAGCCGGCAACCCTAAACGCAAGCGCAGTATTAGCTCAAGGCGCCCACATTGTCATCACTGATCGGTGTGCGCGATACAATTTTTTGCTCCCGCTGTTGCAGAGGGCTTGCGTGTAATCTTAGCAATGCCCAAATCTTAGGCTTTCTGCCTCAAAATTGATGCCGAAAGTACGTACTTTTGACCAAGGTATGAAGAAAATTACTTAACTCCGTAAATCAACATCATCTACAACCATCAACTATAATAAAAAATGAGGATCACTGCTGGTACTCTATTCCACACTTCTGCGGGTTTGTTCAATTTTATTAGTAAATATATGATTATATAATGTCAAATCTACAATTTGCATTATACTACGAAACTTTTGCATTTCATCTTATCTACACTGTTAGAAATGTTCGCAATTTTAGTATACACGGGCATATTAAATTTCCTATATGTTTACTAAATTCATTACACTTTTTTAATTTTAGTATACTGACGTATATTAAATTTCTTTTATGAAGTTATATGTATACTTAATTTATTAAGTGTACAGTAAGTTTCATTCATACGTATATGAATTTCTTAGTTTCTGCACGGAGAGAAATCTGTTGCGAGTATTGCATGGGAACGTACTATGCGGAAAGTGTAGCACGTGTGCCATACTAAAATCGCCTCGATTCGTGCAATTCCGGTATGAGAATCTCTAGTTGGAATAACGCCGAAAAGCGATGGGAAGAAGGCATGCACACCGATGCGCTGAACGCACCAATACTACCATACTGAAAACGCACGGAGTATTCCGTGCGGAAATAGTACGGGTCCCGAGCGTTTTTAAGATTTTCGAACTGCGCATGCTTGCGGTTACCATAGGCGACAAGCGAACATATATATGTATACAGTCTCCTGCACAGCAGTGCTGTCACCTGTATAAACTCCTACCTTATTATTGAGATGTCATACAAGCAACAGTTGATAATTTTCACTTGCTTTCACAATAACACAAATTTTTTCACATAAAAACACCGTACTGACATCACGAAAAATCAGTGACCATAATTACTTATTGCCTATGGTAACCGCAAGCATGCGCAGTCCGAAAATCTTAAAATCGCTCGGGACCCGTACTATTTTCGCACCGACTACTCCGTGCGTTTTCAGCATCAAAGCATTGGTGCGTTCAGCGCGTCAGTGCGCATGCCCTTTTCGCATTGGACACTTTGGTACTAAGGCAGCACGGTTACCGACCGATGATTGCAATTTTGTTTTACATTATCTGCATCGAACACTCGCTTGCGACAAGAGCAATAGCGTCCGATGCGATACTCGCAACAGATTTCTCTCCGTGTGTATACTAAACGTGGCCGGTGGCAGGCTCGTATGCCGCTGCATTTGTTTGAGTTCTTTGTAATGCTAAAAGTTCGGCTAAAGGTATGTTCAATTTATTAACGTAAATGTAGCCTAACGATATGATTATTTGGAAATTACAACTTTGTTCTTTAATTTCATTTTTCATCTGATCATGTTTACAGATGATGAAGACGGAACCCACGCGAAACGGAATGCGTATACTGAATTTAGTATATGCGTATACTAAATTTCGTATATATTTATACTGAATTTAGTATACGCGTATACTAAATTTCATATGCGTGCATACTAAATTCAGTATATGCATATACTAAATTTACTGTACGCTGGTATACTATATTTAATTTCATGTTGTGCATTCTTGCTTCCATTACATGTATACTAAATCTAGTACAGATTTTTCTAACAGTGTATTCTTTTCTTGAAGGTTTAAAAGTTGTAGTCACGTGATCTCGCAAACAGTTTTAAAATAGTTTCCCCCTGATTATATTTATTTTCTACTAACAAAAGGAACAATAGGAAATATTTTTCAAAAATTTTTTAATTCTTCTTTGGCCTCAATCAAAGAAACATGCTGTTATTTTGATTTCACGGACACAAATTTCTGAGGTTTAAAGCATGCTGAAGCAAATTTTTTTTTATTATTTTCTAATTGTTTATCTTTGTCATCAGAACTGCTTGAACTCTCCAAATTTTTCGATTGCGAAATTTGGTATCTTTTTTATACAAATCATAAAATAATACACTGAAACATGGATTCAATTACGGTTTTGGGCATGGTCTTCAATAATTGACCCAAAGGCTATCTACAGAGCCTCCAAACATAAACAGTCAGTGGCGTGTGAACCATTTCCTATTATTACGCAATATACGCGCGTGGGTACCCTCGCACTGCTCCTTTGTCGCTACGCTGCTGATGTTTCTCTCTTAGTTTAGCAACCCTCTCTCGACCCCGCAAGCTCCTCTTTTACCCAGAAGCTGCGGGCCATAATTTCTAGGAAGTAGTAAGTTCGAAGTAACTAATGCCAGGCCTCAGTGTATATGGAAATTATGAATCTGTTACTTTTCGCAAAAAAAATGTCAAAAATGATGTGTCAAAACCTCTAGACAATTGTCTGCGACTGCTTATTAATCATTGTAACCATATTCAGCAAGAAACCCTAGTTCAGGGATCCTCTATCCGCAACCTGAGGATATGTCCAGTGGTTTTGTCATAGCCCCTTCGCATCGATTCCAAAGGAATAGAAACCGAAACCAAAACACACACATAAACACACACACACACACACATATATATATACACACACACACATATATATATAATTGAAAAGAAGGATTAAACAACCACCGCAGGGTCCCACTGAGAGCAACTGCTATCTAAAAAAATGACACCAGCTCCCAGTACAACTGCGGTAGGTCACACTTATGGCCACATCTGGTAACCGTGAGATTCCAGGAGAATTTTACCGAATTCAGAATAAACCCCAAAAATAAAACAATGAGTTGAGTTAAATTCAAACACGGTGAGCCCTAATCATTTTCAATTTGAAAGTTTGGACGCTGAACTGTTCTTTATGGAATTTCGAAATAATTCCAATTTGATTCTTTATTTTGCTTATTTGAAATGATTGTTTGGTGAATGTTATTTGACAGCAAAAACTGATTAAGAACATATTTGCCAGAGAATTGGATATATTAAAAACCGTATATTTTATGTAGGTTTTTGTATAGCAGAAAATCATTTATTGTCATTAAGGTTATTAAAGCGTTTATGCACTTGTCTTCTACAAAAAATATATGTTTATTTAACAAGAAAAATGTATGGTGGGGAGTTCTTGTAATTAAAAATTATTTCTCATAATTTTTATTGAATCATCAAAAAGATGCTTTCTGCAAAGAAACGTTGAATGCAGCTAAATATTTCAGACATAAATGTGTTGAACAAAAAATGAATCTTCCATTTCTTCTTGCAGAATGCAGTTCACAGCCCGACGAAAAACCTAATAGCGAACGTAATCGTGGCCCTTCTTCCTCTGCTGCTCGACAACAACATTCACCTGACCGGACATCTCCTCAGGAGCCTGCACTTCCTGCCAGATCAACTTCTCCTCTGGGCAGGCTTCCTTCAGATCAAGAACTTGGATGTACAATAGGAGAACTTGGATATGTTCGGCTTATCCCTCGCACGAATCCAAACCAGCAATTTGAATTTCGAAGATACGTTATTCCTGCCGGTATGCCAATTAAATTTCGAGAAGAACAGAATAGATATGTGCCCGTGACAACCTAAGAATATATTGTATTATCAACATCCAACGATGACATTTTTGCAATATTGGATGACACTGGTACACTTCGTGGAATTTATAAGACAGATGGTAATCATTCGCAAATAAAAATAAATATGATAAGAGGCGCAGTTGATAATTTGACTCCAGATGAAAGAAAGGATTGTCCAGTGGCAAAACTCAAGCAATGTTCTCTAAAAGTTTCATTAAAGCTTCTGAAAATTACGATTCACTACAGTCTGAACGGAATCCCAATATCGAACGTAATCCTGGCCCTCCTTCTTCTGCTTCTGCTCGACAACACAATTTGCCTGACCGGATTTCTCCAGAGGAGGCTCCTTATCGTGGCAGGTCCATGTTTCCTGCTAGCAGGAGTCCTAATGACGAACATAATCCTGGTTCTTCTTCTACCAGACATCAATCACGATCCCGTACTTCTTCTCAGGAACCTTCTCTTCGTGCCAGGGCCGTGTCTTCTCCGGGCAGACCACCTTCACATGAAGTACTTGGATATGCACTTGCAAAACTTGGATATATTCGGCTTATTCCCCAGACAATATTGTTTTATCAACATCTAATGGCGACGTTTTTGCAATACTGGAGTATACTGAGATTCTTATTGGAATATATAAGGCAGATACATATCATTCGAGAATAAAAATAAACATGATAAGTGGTGCAGTTGACGAAATGACCGTAATTGAAATGAGGGAATGTCGTGTAGGCAATCGTTACCCAATCTTTCCACGTTGGTTTAAAGAAGTTGTCTCAAATGAAGTTACTCTACATTATGTGTATCATTAATTCAATATAAAAAAGATAAACTAAAATATAATATTCTTTGTAATCCGTCTTCGAATATTCAAAATTCAGAGAGTTACATGATTTTGAATTTCCAGACGCGAGTTTTTTTAAAACGCCATATTGCCCTAACTGCCAACAAAATTTTTATTATTTTGTAGCAACAGCGTATACTTTATAGGGATATTAATTTTTTAGCGCAGTCTAATTATTCATACGCAACGACGGACACAGTGGGGCGAAATCAAATAACATAGTTAACGATAACTTGTAGGAGGCAATTTTTAATTGATTTTAAATTCTGTTTTAATGGAAAAATTCTGTTATTGAATTCACCACTGATATGTGGAAGTATATCATCAGTGCAAATAATGAACAAATGTTGATTCTTTTCTTTTTCGTCTATTATTTGGTAAACAACTTTCCGACTTTTCTGGATTCAATGCGCAGGAGTGTGTGTGCAAGTGAAAAATGATACATAAGTATTATTATTTCTGATAAAAAAATTAAAATATCAAAAAAAATTATATTAACATTATCGAGTATTCGATTTTAAGATAATATTTTGACGAAAAAATCACTTTCTTTTAGCGATAATGTGTGTTGGATTATAAAAAGGTATCACTCGATATTATTTATTAATTTTATAAACAAAAGACTGCAAAATCTGACAATATAAATTACGAAAGGTAACGAAAGACTCGATTCTTCTCTGCCAGATAAAAATGTATGAACATCGAACTCTCAGTTTCAGTCCAGTTTCGGGGATTGCCTGCAAATAGCCTTGGCCATAGGTCGGGGAGATCCAAACTTAAACAGTCAGGGCCAGCAGTACAGAATCCGAGAATTGTTTGAAACTGGTAATTACATTGCAAAGACAGTGTATTATGGATCCTGAGGTTGCTTGCTTTGTGCGTTTCGATAATATGGAAAATTGAATTAATTTTACAAACTGTTTGTAAATTCTCCTGCTTATGCCGAGAGTTTAGAGTGTTTGACTTGCGCTGAAAATTTTTCTCATTGCTGTGATGCCGTGATGTTACTCTTGTTTTCACTGTTGTGAGTCTAAACTTGGGGCGGATATTTATATGGAACAGACATTATTCACGTCCAAAGGGCTTCTAGCTTTGTTGTACTTTTGACGCCTGCTCGTATGCTGAGGTAATAAATCTTTCGAACCCGCATCTTAATATAGCGACCGACGAGCAGATGCAAGGCTTGATGTCAAGCCCAGAAGAACAGTTCAAAGCTAAAATACTTTTCGTCGAAAAAAATATCCTAGCAAGCACCTCAGCAGGCTTGCAGAGATGTGAAGCCAAACTTGATGCTGTAGAACAGGAGAATGCCGAGCTCAAGACGGAAATCGCAAAGCAGGCTCAACACCTAGATAGGCTTACAAGAAGAAACAACCTGATACTTTTTGGCATGTATGATGAGCCAACGGAAGCACTATTTGCGCTGGACAAAAAAGTGCAAAATCTGCTCGGAATCAAGAATGGGTATAACTCTTAACCGGGAATCGATTAATGAAGTTCGCCGCCTTGGCCTTGAATGTATGATAAATGATCAGATATGATGATGAACAATTGTAACATTGTGTTTTATAATTGAGTAATAAACAACTTGCGAAGCACAAATTTTCCTCTTTTTAGTTATTTTATACTTCACTGAAAACAACGAAATGTCCAAAAATATGAAGCAGTCGATTTTCTATTAATTGGGGGAAAGGTTAGGTTTTTTTAATGTTTAATTTTTAAAAGACGAGTCCTTAATAGGAGAGTGTAAACGCGAGTGTACTAACGCTGAGGAGCGCTTGAATCTGCTAATAATTCTATCGTAGACGACGTCGCATGCTTTCTTACAAAATGGATATTTCCGCCAATTTTTAATGAATGGATCTAAAAATTTCCAGAAATCTTCCTCCAATAGTAAGGAACAACTGTCTCGCTGGAAGTTGTTGCAACTCTAAAGTTCCCTCAATAATTTTCTTCGCCGAAGCTAAAAAAACGTGCTTACCGGGAGCTCTCCATTTGCAAGTAATTATTATTAAACAATTGGGATTTTTAACTTTTTTCTTCATTTTGTAGGCATCGCTAGGGTATAATTCGTATGTGTACCGAATTTCAAATAGTTTCAATAATATTTGTTGGACGGTTGGACAATACTTTTTCGCGTTTTCGAGCGCTCTTCGCCTTATTTTATCCGGACCCTTGGTCTATTATAGACCAAAATTATGCAGCCAAAAATGATGTAACATTTTTTCATTAATCACTTCTTGATAGGATGCGTATTTTTTGTTCAAATCGTAAAAAATAACATTGAAAATAAACAAATTCATTTTTTGCCAAAACAACACAAGGTGCAATAAAACGTTGATTAACAAAATTGTTTTTTTATATGATGTGCACTTTTTTAATTATAAAGAGAAGACAATAAATATACATTTGTTTTAATATCAATGCATATTATGAATTGTAATAATATAAATTTATTGAAATGATACATTTTTCAGGGTAGCTGAGAATAAAAATTAATACAAAATACAGTAGAAATATTAAAATAGTCATGAAGAATAAAATTTGTACTTTATTTTGCAAAATCTTAATAAGCCGTCCTCGACCGAGGTATAGAAATAAATATAATATACATCTGATATAAGAGAGTCGAATTCAATGTAGAAAAGTTCCCAATTTCGACTAAATCGAGTGCGAAGCACGAGATACGTCATGAGAATGTGTTCGTTGAAGCCAAAGGAGCTTTAACAAAAGAGAATTCACAATCATCAAATGAAAGTTATCGATGTCTTTGATCTTCAATTTTGAAAGGACTGTTCACAAATGTGGATGAAGTACAAAGACCGAGCACGGAGCGCGAGGGAAACACATTATCGAGCGCGAACCGCGAGATCCAGCAGATGCGCGCCCTAGGCGCGCGCAAACTTACGACCAAAGTGAGCCGCAAATCCCATGATGTTTAGCAGGTATTTCCCGCAAGAAAAAAAATGCGTTTTTGTACATTTCTACTGATAAATAGATCTTCACATAAATTGCTTAAACAATTGCTTCCTCGTAGAGGGATTTTTATAATGACCTAATTTTTTCAATCTAATTTTTTTTACATATTACATTCAAATTCAACTCCAAAAACGAATTTTCAACAAAGTAGTTGAATCCTGAACCGAATCAGATTAATTTTCAGCCAAAAAGTTGAATTTTTAATCAAGAGGGATGAATATTCAACCAAAAAGATTAACTTTCTCCCAAAAACATGAATTTTTCACAAAATATATGAATTTTCAACCAAAAAATATTAATTTTTAATGCAAAATATGAATTTTCAACGAAAACTGAAAATTATTTTCAACTCAAAACACTAGTTTTCACACAGAAAAACTAGGATTTCTATTAGAACCAATTTTTGGTTCCAAAGGAGTTGCAACAAGAAGGAACCTCTTTTGCTGAAAAGGAACCCAAAATGATAAATGGTTTCTAAATGAACCCAAAGTATGGATTGAAACGGTTCCAATAGAGCCCTTTTTCACTTCTGCCTTGTATCACTACGAAGATTTTACAAGTTAATGATGCACATTTTACTTTGTAATTCGGATTAAATAATGTTGCACTCGGAAAAATGTAATGAACAAACTAAAATTGTAGACATTAGGGATTCTTAAAAGGAAGATAGAGCACACGAAATATTACAGTTTTTAAGGTTATGTTGAAAATCCTGCGTTTTCAACTGCGCAAGTGCCGAAAAGCGCGGGCCCTTTCGAAATCAATAAATACTATGAATAGACATACAGATACATAATAACAAATGTTTTTTATTCTTCTTTAAAATAAATTGAATTGAATTATAGAAATACCTAGATTCTGAAAAAAATTTAATATTAACCTAATATTGCAATGTATATTATATCTTTTTGAATAGTCCCGTGGTTCTTGTGCATGCGCAGTAGAGAACATCGGATTTTCAACATAACCTCAAAAACTGTCACATTGCAGGTGTGATATCTTCCTTTCAAGAATGACTAATGTCTATGATTTTAGTTTCTTCATTAAAGTTTTTCCAGGGCAATATTATTTAATTCGAATTATAAAGCAAAATGTGCATCGTTAACTTGTAAAACCTTTGAAGTGAGTCAAGGCAAAAGTGACAAAAAGGCTCTATTAGAACCATTTGAATCCACACTTTGGGTTCATTTAGAAACCATTTATCATTTTGGGTTCCATTTCAGCAAGAGAGGTTCCTTTTTGTTGCAGCTCCTTTGGAACCAAAAATTGGTTCTAATAGAAACCCCAGTTTCTTCTGTGTCCCTGATAATAGTGAGTCTGACCTTCTTATAGAAGTCAGACTGGTCATGAAATGCCTCTCCGACTATGTCAAAAAAATTCTGGATGGCTCTTTAGACCATCTAGAAGAACTGACTGGCTCTCTGAATTTTGACCCTTAACTTTGACCTTCCATTTTTCTCCCTGTGGTTGAACAAAAATGTGACGCATTAAAGGTTTCATCAAAATGGCGTTCTCGTTTAACAATCGTTGAACGAATGCGAAGCACATTGTGTGAGAAGTTATGGGCACAGTAGAAGTTGAGTCTCATTGTAACTCAAAAGTGGCTAATCAGTTGGACCGAGAAACACACTTATTTCTCCACACAAGAACACCATAATGTCGAAAATGTCAATTATATAAGCGATCGCGAGAAGTGAAGCACTATGCACGTATATTTAAGTTGTATGATAAAAGTATCAAAAAGTAGCAGGTTTATCTCAAAGTATAGATGTCACGTAACACGTACAAGGTTTATTTTCTTTGTAAGAGGTGACAGTTCGGGGAAGTATATGAAACGTAAGTGGATACTCTGTCATAAGTTATCATAGTGTATAAAAGAAAAAGATAAATATTACAATTTATTCTCAACTTATATTCGGTATTCACAAATCATAAACTTTAAGAAATAAATATAGAAAAAAAATTTCACAAATTAAATATAAATTAATAAATATAACAATAAATATAATACATAGCCATATCAAAATTTAAATGTCTCTTAACTTTGCACGAATATCAGTGAAATAGAAATTTTTCAATTAACAAAATATATTTTACCGTTCTGTTTATGATGAAAAGCTGTGGGTAGATAAATTTTCAAGTTCCCTTTTGACCACTTTTTGTGGTTCTGGCCCACTTATATATGTATTTTCGTAAGCTTGTAAACTTTTCCAATACACTTCTTGATCTGCATTCTAATATAAAGATCAAATATTTGCTATAAACAAATTCTGCTAATGTTCCATTAGTTCAATTGCATTAGTCTGAACGATTTTGTAGATTAGAATATAGGTGCTTGAATAAATGTCTGATCGCCAAATTGCGTATAATTGATCACGCCTGTCTTCAAGAAAAATGAAGCGAAATATTTTTAAATAATTTTGTCATGAGTCTATATTATTTATATATATTATTCAAATCTGACACGCTTCTATTTGACAGAAAAAATTCTAACACAAAAATTTTATTATTTGTGTGCTATAAGAGGTTCACAATATTAAAATAAATAAAAAGAATATATTGGGCAAGCGTGCCCGCCTAAAAATTTGTTGTCTTAACACTGATGAGTTCAATCGCTTTATTGCATTCAATGATTCCAAATTGACTTACATTTATTTGAAATAGCTTTAAATTCATTCAAAATTACATTTTATTCACCCGAAGTATCTCATAATTCACCGTGAAATCACTGCTATCACTCACCATTTACCGTGCAATCACTGCAATCTCTCGGAATTCACCGTGAAGTCACTGCAATCACTCAGAATTGATTCTGCAATCACAGAAAATCACTGCATACACTTGCAATCACTTAAAATCACTTGCAATCATTTGCGAAAACTAGAAAACACTTGCAATCCCTTGCAATCATGCAATCATCCAATAAAACAGGTGTTGAGTCAGTATAATAACTCGTCGCCCTAAAGTTATAGTACGCTATGTCCCTCAACTATCAAACTGAGAAAATGAGTTTCAATGTTTAACCATAATATACTCTACTTAAACGTTGTCAAATGTTAAAATAAGTTTATCGGTCAAAAATAACGCGTGATCAGGAACGTATAAGCACAAATTTTAATACCATTATGAATGTGTTTTAGCTGATGTGGAAAATTGATTTCGCACATGGCGTGATATGAGATTCAAAAAATTTTTTTTCTTTTAAATTATAGTACGCCATGTTAACAAAATATTTATAAATGAACTATTTGTAATAAAATCCTTAAGTATAAAGTTTAACAGAATGATAGTTCACATCATTCTATTGTATTACATACCTCGAATTAAATGAGTTATTTGCAAATTATTGACTTTTGAGTAATATTCCGATTGTTACTTCCAAAGTCAAACATATTTTTGAAAATTTTTATATCTGAAATTGAACTTCGGTTGTCCATATAAAATGTGCACTACGAAGTGGGCATTTTTTCACTCAAAGCAATGCAGAAAGTGACATGGCGAGATATAATTCTAACTTTTAATTACCGTCTTTATTTTAATTAATAATTTCAACAGCTGGGGAAATAAATTTCGGAGAAAAATTCAATTAAAACCCAAGTTTAACATTTGTGATCATCCGCGAAAAAAGGGACTTAACACGCGGTAGCTTCGTTTAGAGGAGGAGCGATTGAATAGCGGTCCAACATAGGAAATCTATTAGAGGGCCTCACTTTGCAGTTTAATAACAATTCGAATGTGTCAGACATAGTAATAATATTTTTATTACATAAAAGCAAATAAAAAACTATCGATTGGTGCAAACAATATTTACTGTGCCAAAAATTATAATAGTTTGAACATTTCAGAAAGTGGCTATGGCGTAGTATAACTCTAGGGTAATGAACTTGAAAGAAATAATGTATAATGTGTAAAGAAAAAATTTCTTTCCTTAAAAACGGGGTTTTCGAGTGAGTTTCGAAAAAGCAAAAGCTACAACATTTTCTGTCGAAAGGCAAGTAACCACAATTCCAGACGTTTAGTGAGAAGAAGAATTAATGAGCGACAGTATAGTCAGGTTTCTGAATAACAACCACATTTACAAATCATGATGTATCAAAATGCGACTGCATTCTTTAAAAAAATGTGATCCTGTATTTTTTGTTGCAGAATTAGGTTTACAGTCCAAGTGTTTTCCGAATGGCGACCCTAATCCTGATGTTCCTCGTTGTGGGCCTTCTTCTTCTTCTCCTGCCAGACCATATTCCACTGCCGGATCTCGACCACCTGTTGACTCCACTCTTCGTGCCAGATCCAGGTCTCCTGCCAGACCTCAATCTTCTGCCGGGTCTCCACCACCTGCGGAAACTTCTCTTCGTGTTAGGTTCACGGTTAATCCTCTCAAGGCAGCTTTTTCGCGCATACTTGCATATAAATTTGATGACCTTAGACTTATTCGACTAATCCCCCAGGAGAATCCGAACCGGATATTCAAACTTCAAAGATACGTTTTTCCTCCTGACAAACCAATTCGTTTGAAAAATGAAAAACATCACCTTATACCTATGCCAACCGAAGAACTAATTGTATTATCAACGCCGAATGGTGACGTCTTTACAATATCGGAAAAAGTACCAATCAGAAAACAGATTTTCCGTTCACTATTCGAAAGTGATTCTCTGAAGTTAACAAGAGCGAAAATAAATATGGACAGCGGTGAGGTTAAAAGAATGACAAAAAAAGAAATCGCCGACTGTCCAGTAGGCCACCGACACCCAATTAGAACGGTTTTTAGAGTATCTCTTGTGTGAACCACAATTCTTCACACTGCTGATAATTTTTTTCTCAAACGCACCCGTCTGTCAGTTCTGGCGCTTTACTCTCGGACTTTATGCTTACCCCACGTTTATGCATATAACTTTTGAAATTAAAGGAAACGACAGTATACGGAATGTTTTTCCCGTAAAAATAAGCGATGGTTTGTTAAGAATCATTCATTTATACAAAAATTGTGAGAGGCGACAGCGAGAATAAATTAAATTGCCCAAAATATCTTCATATAAATTATTTATTGTTAAATAATTATTTATGGTAAGTTTGAAACAACAAAAAATTAAAAGAGTTTGAAATTTGAAACTTTTGATAAAAAATTAAAACACTTTCAGTCAAAGTCACATCCTATTCTGTTTTAGTCTAAACTAATTAAATTTGTTTTAGTCTTAACACTAATTTAATTTGAAATGTTTCAATCAAAAGAAGAACAATTTTAATTGCATTATTAAAAATAAAACAATTTTAAACTGAATTGCTTGAAATAGAAAGCCTTGAATTCTTTCAACTTTAAAAAGCTACATTTGAATTTTTAACGTTACGAATATCATTGTTTCATTTAAACAAATTTTAATTTGTGAGAGAAAGTTTTGAATTCTTAAGTCTAAATAACAACGGAACAATTTTTAATTTGAAAGGACTTTGAATCAAAATAATTTAAAATCTGAATTAAAAAGTTGACAGTTTAAACAAATTTTAAATGGTTCAATTTTTAATTTTTCCAACTTGAATTTGCTTAAAATGGGATAATTTTGAAAATTTACAAATTTTTTCATCCAGAGCATTGAAAATCATAGCGTAGCGTAGATTTAGTATTTTTAAAAATGAAAATAATATTACTGATGACGTAATTACAAATAAAGTCCAAAATTTTCTTCATTATGTTGAACTCTATTATATCAAATGAATGTGTTATTATTTTCTGTACCTCATTTCGAGACTGCTTATCCATATATTGCAAAATAAAGTACAAAGTTTATTCTTTATCATTATTTTATTTTACTTGCCCTAAGAAATGTATACAAACAAGGTTTTTTTAGATAATTAACCAGATATCACACAAATTTAAAATTTTTGTTATATTTTTTAGTTGAGTTAATATATGTAAGAGAAACTTAATTTTTCATGTAGACCCGAAAATAAGAAAAATCTAGAAGCTCTAAAAATTAAAAATAATATTTCGTTGGCACAGAAAAACTTTCTTATGTGTAAGATGTACTTCCCAAAAAATTGAGAAGATCGGATAATTTTTAGAGTTTCCAAATTTTTTTTATTTTTAGGTCTCCATAAAGAATTAATATTCTCCTATATAAATTCAAATGAAAAATCTAAAAAAATTGTAAAAATTCGGCATATTATGCAGATTAGGAAACAAAAATCGCATTCACGGTTTTTCCAAAACTCTGCGATTGGTAATTTTTTTCATTCTATTTTGCCTGTGCCCAACCGCAAGGTATCACTTGATTTAATTCGAATTTCATACACGGTGTGAGAGACACAAAAAAAAAGTTTATAGTGCGAAGGTTTTCCCAATTTAAAAAAAAATTGTTTCCATAGACCGTTTTATTCATACGTATAATTATGAAGTACACATTTTTTTTTGACCATCATTTTATTCTTGGTACCATAAGAAATGTATACAAACTATTTCTTTTAGATAATTAACCTTAAAGTATGGGCGTGATTTCATTTTTGCACTCACATGGACCTCAGGTCTCACAGACCGCTGTATATATTTATGTCTAATTAAATAAGTAAAGAAGTTTTTGTTATCTAATTTATACAAGTACATGCAGGGATATTGGAATAAGTAAAAAATGAATGAATTTAATCATCTTTTATCATTAATAATCTTCCACACTAGTGGGAGATTTAGAATTAGCAATATAAATTTCGATTTTCGAAGCCATCAAAATTTAAGAATTTTTATTCATAAATCTTTAAAATTTCATGTGTTTTTCAATGTTACTCTTCAGCGTTAAAGACAACATGTCTCTCAATTGTACAATATTCTCCCATGTTGAGCCTGTAAAAATAAAAATCTGTTTTCGAAAAGACTAAAATCTTAGATTACATTATAAAGTTTAGAATGACATTCAATGGAGAGATTATCCAATATTTTCATCAACTCCGAAGCCGTAAGATTTAACAAATTAGAGAGTACCTTTAGGAGGCTAAGGTTTTCCTCATAGAATCGATTTTTGAATAAATGACTTCGGCACCACCGATCACATGCTGGTATGTGGATTAGCATCTTAATAAAAGATTGCAAACGAGATTGCAATCGATTGAGTCGATATGGTTCTCTGAATTGGAACTTCCATCGTTTCATCATTCGATTTATCTACTTCAGGCATGAGTCGTATACTGACTGCCGGGTCATCAGAAGTTGATTTTAGATGATTCCTTTCATTTTCAACATCGAGCTTGTTTTTTTTATATTGAAAAAGTCGACATTTTCCAAACAAAAAATCATGAGCAAAAATTTGTTCTTGAAGCTCATCACTGTAATTCCGTGCTGCATATTGAGCTTCAATTTTTTTGACTTCGACCAGGTACTTTATTGCACATAAAGTAAAGGAAATGCAACTAATAGCTATTCGAGCGACTTTTTGATACATTCAACGTTGAATTGCATTAGGAGGTCAAAGATTGAAAATGAGTATTTGTGTTATCGAGAGAAATATACCCTTAAAACAGCTAAAGTAACAATGAATGATACTCGTATGTGTGATCCTTTCTATTAGACTGTCCCACGGAAATAATAGAACACATAGCATGTATCTTTAATAGAAGAACAACAAATGTGATAAATGAACCGATAGATGAAGAAACAATTGAAGATTGCATAAGAAGTTGAAGTGACAAAAGCGTGACTATGGGAACCAACTAAAAGTGCAGTGTTTGGTTGCCCAAAAGAAAGAATAGTATATGTAGCCTGCACCTTCAATAGAAAAACAAATAAACATGAGAAACGATAGACAAAAAAACAAGTAAAAGTCGCAGAAATACACAGTTAAAATGACAAAATAAATGTTGCGACACTAGACGTCCTCAGATAGTGGCGCTCAGTGCACGGAGTACACTGAAGGTTTTAGATTTTTTAACTATGTTCTATCCTCTCGATAGTTCCAAAAAATTGGACATGTTATACCAGATGAGTTGAACATTTTTTTGCTGAAAAATGGTTGTGGTACATTAAGCACAATTAGTTTCAAATTTCTTCTAACATTCTACTATTGTGACCCATAATTTATTTTTTGTTCATAGAAATCGGTCCAGCCGTTCTCGAGAAATATTTATTTTTCGATTTTTCTTGTCACCCCCATAACTCCTATAGAAATTATTTCTCAGATATAATTTATTGGGAAATTTATTCTTTTATCAATATCAACTTATTGTAAAATTCTCAACCAGATCCGAGCGGAAGAAGCACATAAATGTTTATCCTTCTATGCCCTTTTTTGCAGGTAAACCTTTTTTAGATAGATGACTATAGTCTGCGATGGACTCAATACGATGATCCAGCGTTAATCTCGTGTACCTCAACGCTAATTTCAGGGTACCATTTCTCTGCAACAAAAATTAACTTTGGCAGCGTGAAAGGTACCCTGACACAAGGTATCGTTTCCGTTGGACTTAGGATGCAAAACTTCACTTGCTGTAAATTCCTTTTACAGTTTTGCGGCAGCGATAATCAAAGCGAGTAGCCTAACAAAATATTCCGAATATTGCTGTATCCGACTTCAATCCGGGAGATTTGAGGAAAGCAAACGTTAGCTCATACGAGATCGACTGATCCTCACATTTCTGTGACAGATGCCGTGCGTCCTCTTTTCGAGAAGCTATTCGCTCCCGAGCGTACTTCTTGATAATCCCACAACTAGGACTAGTTGCTCTTTATCTTTAGCATAGATCTTGAGAACATTCATGTAAAATGCACGCGTGACCTTATGCTTTCGATATCCATGTTCGCCGCAGAAGTACCCTTAGGAATGGCAAAATACGAGAGATAATGACAAATAATGAAAGGTAATAGAGGAGAGGGCCCATGGTGTTGCCTTTAAAGACGCCTCGCTGAAAGGTGACGTTGCTAGTTGTCACACGATGTCTCCCAGATGAGATGTTAAATCTGGTTTTCCAAAGCGGCAACAGCCTCTCCATGCACATTACGATGTGTGAATTAATCTTTAAGCTTTCCAACAGACTATTGAGAAGTTTTCAGGTAGTTGAGTTCATTTTCTGAACAATTATATTATTCAGGATAGCTGTGAAGATCTTATACAGCGTGTTCAGACCAGTTATTGACCTATAATTCTTATCAGAAGCACCATGCGTCCGTACACCAACTACTGTGGAATAGGGTGTTCCGAATTTAGATATGAGGTGAAAATGTGGGCCAGATGCTGCTGGTTTGAAGAAGGCTTCTTCAAACAGAAGGTCTCGAACCACCTGGTCATGGACCGGAATAGTTCTTCATGCTTCTTAATCCTTTCTTTGCCTCCTCGGTAGTAAAAAGTGGGAATTCCTTCTTAGGTGTTATAAGGGCATTGCACAGCTCCTTCAGCCTATCTATATTCTTTGAGTTTTGATTCAGTAGGTGCTTGACTTCTTCGACATCTCTACAATGGTTCGGCCTGCTCTGGTTTGGGTGAGAGTCGACAGTAACTGGAGGGTCTTGGAGGGGTCAAAATGGTTGAGAGAAAAACTGTTTATTTTCTCTGGCCCACCTCTCCCTCCACTTTAGACTTCTTCTAGCGTCATATAGTATCCGTATTTTGTAAACAATATGCTGCATGATGGTTAGCAGCTTTGACTTGTTGAGTGCGTGAGGACCAATCTGCAGTTCGCGCGCGCACTTTGGGACCCTGGGAGCGAAATTCCTGCCAGATGTTATGTAGTCAATTAGACACTGAATGCGGCATGCGTACTGTCATGCCTAGTCTACCTTTGTGCCAGGATGATGCATTCGTACCTTAGTCCTATGATCGGCCGTTGGTTTTATTTCACACTTAGCATCCGCCAAAGTTTTTGCTACATCATACACACTACAATTGACAACATCGATTGTTAAGTTTATGGCGCGGCGATAGCTTTAACTAATTCAAATCGAATGCTAAAACTGACAATAGCTCAAAAGACAAAAAGACGCTTGCATTAACTGAACAAGAAGATTCGATCGGCAAAACAGAATACTTCTCTTGTTTATTGTGTGATTAACTACATAACATCTGGTAAGCCGTTCACAGAAAGGGTCGGAAGAGAAACACTAAAAATATTATCCGCTTAAAGGGGCTGTGCGACAACCTCATAATATCTGAGAAGGAATATCCATCAATCACTGACAAAGAGGTGAAAAAAGCACTTGGGGGCATAAAGAATTTTTTTGCAATGGTACCAGATAGTTTAAAGAACTTCTGGCAAAAGAAGTTCACGTCTACGCATCAACATCTGGCCCGAATTTTCACATCATATTTAAAGTCGGAGACGTCTATTCCACAGTGGCTGGTGTTAGGACGCAATACACTTCTACCGAAGAAATGCGATTTGTTCAACCCAGAAAACTGCAGGCCAGTAACTTGTTTGAACACGCTTTATAGGGCCTTTGCAGCTACCCTAAACGACAGGATTGTTCGACGAATTGAGTCTGTGTGGAGAGAGGTGTACGAACCACGTGGTTCAAAAAAACGTGCAGCAGGCTGCCGAAAGAACCTGTTAATTGACAGCTGCGCCTGCAAAGACGCAGCAGGTCACCAGGACAACCTGTCGATGGCCTGGATAGATTTCCCGAAAACTTTTGATTCAACCTATAATATACTTATTGTGTCTCTGTTGGAAAGCTTCAAGGCTCATCCACACATAATGAGATGCATAGAGAGATTGATGTCCCTCTGGAAAACTAGGCTTACGATCTCATCTTGGAGTATTATTAGACATATTGACACTGCAGAGACCTATACATAACTGGGCGTGCCTCAGAGCCGCATTCAGTACGTAACATCAATCAGGGAGTCTCCGAGAAGCAGATAAGAAATATGCTTCGACAGATTTGGTCTTTTATTCTGTCGGCTTTGAACAAGGTATCAGCGTTCATCACGCCTGCCGTCTTGGTTCTGCTCTATTCGCTTAGGGTGGTTTTATAGGCGAAGAACCAGCTTACAGCTCTTGATATTGCCTTGCGTAAGTTCATGCATATGCAGGAGTGCTTGCATATCAATTTGTCCGTTCTGTGAACATACATCCCACACCAACATCAGAAATGACGTAATTGCATTACTCTGTTTACATGCCTTACTTCTAAAGGCCCAAGTAAAGAAAGCAGAGGTTAATAAATTACGCCAACAGCTGTTCGAATAGAAACTACACGGAAACTTTCACATAAATGTAGATCGTGACTCCTTTTCGATGGAGCAAACGTTTGCTTTCCTCAGATCATCAGAACTTAATGCAGCTACAAAGGGTTTTAATTTTCGCATGCGAAGATGGTCTCTTTTCCATCCTAGTATACTGTAACCGCATTTTACATCAGGAAGTTCCCGGCGATAGGTCACAGCGCGCCATGGACACACTGAGTACCTAGAACACATACTGTCCAGGCGACCCACTCACGCGGGAACGAAGTATCTCTACAGACATAATGTTGTACTGCCAAACGCGCCGAGGCAGATAAAATCAATTTTCCAGAGCAAGAAGTGCCAAATTTTCTTGCAATACGATTTTCGGACAGCAATCTTCAATGCACACTTCACGCCTGACATCGTTCTCGTAAAGCATCGTTTCATTGAAATTTTATTTTCATATACTTCTTTTTAATTATACAAGCACAAGCAAGAAAAATATTTATATTTTAATATCAATGTGAATTAGATAGTTTCCTCATCCCTCGGTTTAATGCCACACGCTATACCGGCTGCTTGACGATTGACTATTTCTGTCTCCCGACTGAACGTTCTTTGATAGCCTGTGACCTCGCGCAGTCACTGCTGTATTAGAAGTTGTACACATCGCGCCTATCTGGGTATCTACTATTCCGGAGTCAGAGACTATATATGTGGTCCTGATTGTTGACATAAAGAAACCGCCACGTGACTGTGCCGAGCAGACCTAAGGCCGGCATTATTGCGAGGGTAACTGCGAATTAAAATTAAAGCAGAAAGAAAAACAAATATTAAAATGACAATAAACGATCAATTTCGTAGATTATCCTGCAATGATTGAAACCTTGGAAGATATAAAGTTAGACCAATAAAGATCTGTTTCCCGAGAACCTTTGTTAATATATTAGCGTATGTTGATATAATTTTACGCAGTGCCTAGGGTCCATCCATATACCCGTGGAATGAATTTTGTTCGGGTGGGGGCTGCAGGTAGAAAAGTGGGATTCAAAGACTAAAAATTGGCTACATAGCATATGGAGAGCCCTATCGTTTATTAATTTTCTCCATAAATCAACATCATCTACTGTCATCAGCTACATTAAAAAATGAGGATCACCGCTGATACTCTTTTCTTCACTTCTGTGAATTTGTTTAATTTTATTCGTGAATATATAATTATATAATATATATATAATTTGCATTACACTACGAAACTTTTGCACTTCATCTTATCTATTATTTCCTTCAAAGTTTAAAAGTTGTAGTCACGAGGTCTCGCATATAGTTTTAAAATAGTTTTCGCCTAATTAGATTTATTTTCTACCAAGAAAATTAATTTTTCTACAAAAGACGAATTATAACCAAATATTTTGAAACCTAACTGAAACAGATTAATTTTTAACGAAACGTTTGCATTTTTTTACAAGAAAGATTAAATTTCTAACAAAAATGATGAATTTGCGAAAATCTTTTAAATTGAAACGAATTGTTCCACAAATTTATGAAAATCTTCTAAACTGAAGAATTGGCTTCAAATCTTGCAGACAAAATTCTTGAAAACGTTTCAAATCTCCCATCTTTTGTATGAAAATTTTAGACATTTTTTTTTATTCCTTTAATACTTTCAAATATTTTGTTAAAATGTTGAAAGAGCTTCAAAATTTTGTTTGCAAACCTCTTACAACTGGTAAAAATTTCAAATGTCAATCATCAAAATTACAGAATTTTTAATTGTAAATCTTGAAAGTTGCATTATTTTTCATTGTAGATATTCAGAATTTAAAATTTCTTAATATTATAGGTTAACAATTTAAAAGTCTAAAATTTCGAAGAATTACAATTGAAAAGTCTTACATTTTAAGAATGTATAAATGAAAATTCTTAAATTTGGACGATTTTGGAACTCAAAAATCAGGTTTTCAATTCTCAATCTTCCAAATTGACGAAATTTTAAGCATTGTTCATCAAAATGAAACAATTTCTAATTGCAAAACTTAAAACATGCATAACTTCTGGTTGTAAAATTTCCAAATTGAAAAATCTTTAATTTTTGATATTTGAGATTCATAGTTCTACAATTTTATATATAAAACCATCTCTCGGTTGTGAGACGTGGCCATAGGTGTGATTTACTGCGGTTCTACTGGAAGCTATTGACATTTTTTTTTTAAATGGCAGTTGCTCTCAGTGGGACCCTGCGGTGGTTGTTTGACTCTTTT
>CAKNYM010032049.1:4074-17203 GCA_932195095.1 Andricus curvator
CACAATTTAAATTTTTAAAAAGTTCTCGTAGAATACGCGTTAAACTACCTGGTGCATGACCTGGTGCACCCGGATCCTCGGCTCACCACTTTTAGTTTTTTTGGATGTTGGAACAATTTTAATTTTTAAAAAGTTCTCGTAGAATACGCGCTAAACTACCTGGTGCGCGAACCGGTGCACCCGGATCATCGGCTCACCACTTTTAGTTATTTTGGATGTTGGAACAATTTAAATATTAAAAAAGTTCTCGTAGAATACGCGCTAAACTACCTGGTGCGCGAACCGGTGCACCCGGATCCTCGGCTCACCACTTTTAGTTATTTTGGATGTTGGAACAATTTAAATTTTTAAAAAGTTCTCGTAGAATACGCGCTAAACTACCTGGTGCGCGAACCGGTGCACCCGCATCATCGGCTCACCACTTTTAATTATTTTGGACGTTGGAACAATTTAAATATTAAAAAAGTTCTCGTAGAATACGCGCTAAACTACCTGGTGCGCGAACCGGTGGACCCGGATCCTCGGCTCACCACTTTTTGTTATTTTGGATGTTGGAACAATTTAAATTTTTAAAAAGTTCTCGTAGAATACGCGCTAAACTACCTGGTGCGCGAACCGGTGCACCCGGATCATCGGCTCACCACTTTTAGTTATTTTGGATGTTGGCACAATTTAAATTTTTAAAAAGTTCTCGTAGAATACGCGTTAAACTACCTGGTGCATGACCTGGTGCACCCGGATCCTCGGCTCACCACTTTTAGTTATTTTGGATGTTGGAACAATTTAAATTTTTAAAATGTTCTCGTAGAATACGCGCTAAAGTACCTGGTGCGTGACCCGGTGCACGCGGATCCTCGGCTCACCACTTTTAGTTATTTTGGTTAGTTATTTTGGATGTTCACACAATTTAAATTGTTAAAAATTTATCGTAGATGACGTCTTCAACGGCCTGGTGCACAAAACTAAATCATTGTAACGGTAACGGAAATAGTAACGCACCAAGATGGGTTTTCAAAGATAGGATAGTTGAAATTTTCTACCAAAACACAACGAAATTTAAAAGTATATAGTTGAACTATAGTTAAACTAATTTTCATGAAAATTTTTTAATTTTCTGCTATTTTTGCCGTGACGTATTAAAATAATTGTTAAGACTTTGATTAATAGTATTTTAAGTTAACCTTTGAATAACAAAAAATCTAGAATTTTTCTTTTAAATTCCATGCATCTGGCAACTTTAAAAGATATTTAAAAGTATTAAAGAGATTCAAAAATAATTTATGACTACAAAAGATTTGTTTTTAATTAAAGCAAAATATAGAATTTTTGTTTTCAAAAAAATTTCTCAAGATTTGAAAACATTTCAAAAGATTTCTATAAATTCCGAGAAAAAATCCGAAATAAGTTGGAAGAATACTTAAATTTTCAACCAATAAACAACGAATTTTCAAAAAAAGTTCAATCTTCAATAAAAAAAATGAATTTTGAACATATACAATTAATTTCCTTTTAAAAAACAACAAATTAAAAAAATACATAAATTTAAATTTTCAATCACAAAAATGAATTTTTTTTCAAAAATGTACATTTTCTTTTCTTTTTTTTTAAATCTTCTCAATATTAAAATTATCTTTTTGAGTTTCAAAACTATATTTCAAATGAGTTGAAATTTTTCCTGATTTTTTTCTAATAGTTAAAAAAAATCAGGAAAAATTTCAATAATTGTGCAAAATTATAAAAATTGCCTTGAAATCTTCCAGAATCTTTTTCAACAATTTTATTATACTTTTTGAAATGTTTCAAAATGTTTTGGAATATTCGATTAAAATTCATTTTTCAAAATAAAAAATTATGCTGCAAACATGAACTGATTGATAAAAATATTTTGGTGTCAAAAATAATTTTTTTATTCTTAAAATATTTTTTTAAAACTCTTTACTATTGTTTTTATAATATTTATGCATATTCAGGGTTAAACTATTCAAAAAAAGGAATAGAAACAAAAAAAAATTATAATGTACCAGGACGTGAACCCATAACGAGAGAGTTTGCAGTCTGCAACTTGGACTATTGCTCCATCGTAGCTTGCTCGATTGTCCTGTAATTCAAACCGATGTTTCTTTCAACGAGTGCACGAGTTTCTTTCAACCCTTTTTTCTCATAAACCGTTTTCTATCTAAGTAAACGGTTTCAGCTTTTTCCATCTCAAATTAAGCCCTCTTCGCTCACAAAACATGATTAAAATCCGTGCCCCCGTCACACGCACTCCCCTTGTAAGAAAATTAATTTTAAACCAATAACGAAACAAATAAAATAGTTACATTTTCAACCAAAAACAATGAATTTTGAAAAAATAGTGCAATTTTCAATCAAAAATTTTCAACAACAAAAAAAGGAATTTTTAACGAAATAGTCGAACTTATTTTCGACACAAATTCTTAATCTCCACCATTTATCGCTGCAGCGTATGAAAATAATTATTAAGACTTTGATTAATAATCTTTGAAATTAATTTCTTGAATAAAAAAAATGCAGTCATTTTTTTTTTATTTCATGATTTTTTCAATTTTTCCAGAACTTTTTTTGAAATGTCGTGACTCTTTCAGGTCTTCTAGGGTTTGTATAAAAAAAATTGAATAACTTATTCATAATTATTTTAGATCAAATTATGCTTCAATAAATTTTGCCAATTTCAACGAACGATGTCTTTTTAAGGTAAATAAAAAAATTTTCTTAAGATTTTACGATTTCTGGGAAACAGTGAAATGAAATTTTGGTTAAAAAATTATATATAATTTTATATATAATAAAATGAAATAACATATATAATAGATTTAAAAATAAAACTTTAAATATAAACTATAGCGGACCCGACAGACGTTGTCCTGTTGTCCTAATTTATAAATAAAAAATTAATTAAATAAACAGTTTCCAGTGGACTGAATTGTGAATCTAAACCATTCTTGAATCCACTGGAACACACATAAAAAATTTCATAAAAATCGGTCCAGCCGTTTAGGAGGAGTTCAGTCACATACACACGGACAGAAGAATTATATATATATATATAAAGATATTAAATATTAATTAATAAATTAATATTAAATATAAAATTTAAAAATAAAATTTTATTTGAAAATAAAATTTAGAAAAAATTTGAAAAGATTTTAAATAAGAGTATAGTTTTTTATAGTTTAATTTATTTTATATTTTATTTTGTTTATTTTATACTTTTTTTACATTTTCAACCAACAAACAGCGGATTTTCAAAAAATAGTGACATTTTCAATCAAAAAGATGTTTTTTTTTTAACCAAGTACTTAATTTTTCGATACGAAAGATAAATTTTCAAACAAGAAGATTTATTTTCTACCAAAAAGCAACGAATTAAGAAAAAATGTTACATTTTCAACCAAAAAATAAACATCTAATTTTCAATAACATTGTTTTATATTTCACCAATTTTCAACGCGATATGCAAAAATAATTATTAAGACTCTTTTTCGGGATTCTTCATTTGTCTGATTTTTCGAAATATTTTTGAATTTTCTTTAAACATTATTTAAAAAAAAAAAAGCAATTAAAGCTTTCTAAGGAATCTTACAAAAAAAAATTCTTTTCTTGAAACCCTTCAAAATTATTGAAAAGGTTCCAAAATTTTATTTCAAAATCTTCAAAAATCTATATTTTCTTTTAAAATTTTAAATCTTCTCAATATTTAAATTATTTTTTTAAAGAGTTTCAAAACTATGTTTTACATTAATTCGAATTTTTCCGGATTTTTTTTCAATTGTGCGAAATGATAAAAATTGCCTTACAATCTTCCAGCAGAGATTCCACCTCATCTCTGCTTCCAGGATTCTTTTATGACAATGTTTCAATCAAAGCACCCCCAATTGAACTAGCCAGTTTACGAACTAAAATTACCCAATCTGATCTTCTCTACCGACATTATCAAACTGGAAAAATGTCGCCCTGCCTGACCACTCAAGTAGGAGCGTCTATTGTCTATTTTAGTTCCTAAACTGGCTACTTCTATTGGGGGCGCTTTGATTTTAGTTCGCAAAAGCTTACTTCGAGAGGGGGCACTGCGGAGAATCACTCGAAACTGAATGTATGGGATCGGCAATCTCCCACCTCATCTCTGCATATACTAATAAACCAATAGACTTTTATAGAAGTTTTATAGTTACTTATTCGACTGATTATTGATGCTGAACTAATATGGTACTAATTACTCATTGAAACTTAGAAAGTACAATTTCGAAGTCACCACCTAATCTGCCTAAGTTTTGAGGTTATAATACCGTATTTTTAGTAGATTGATGAAATTTTTCATTTTTAGGACAAATTCTTCTGCAATTATACTTTTATGGACGTAAAACTTCATTTACACCATGAATTATCATTCAAAAAATGATATTTTGTTTTAAAATATTAGTTTTACCAGATTTACCAGCTTGACCCGTCATTACCAGTAATACCGGAAAAACTGGTAAATTTACCCGTCATACGGATAAGGTCCCAGCTCTAGGGATAGGGAAGGAACTATAAGAGCAGCTACCTTTACGCGGTGAATTCTGAGTCACTTTGTCAAAGCAGGCGAAATGCTGCACGCCCATATCTGCAATAAAAAAATGAGGTCCCCTCCCCAAATATATATACCATTAAACCATTTCCCTTTCAGGGTAGGCGTGACACTACCCGATTCGGGTAGTGTTTCTAGGTTTTTCTTGTAGTTATAAATAACTACAAGTGTGGGCTCACCACACCCACGATGTGCCAACAGCACTCATGTCAGTATTCTTGAATGGCCACCCATCCAAGTACTAACCGCGTCCAACACTGCTTAACTTCAGTGATCTGACGAGAACTGGGTTTTTCAGCGTGGTATGGCCGTTGGTTAAGTCTGAAAAATTCTTCCCTGAGCTCTTTACCAGCTGTTCGCTGAAAAAAAGGGATACCATTGACAATTATCCCCACACGCATTAACCCCTCCATCCCCATAGGGGGATATATATATATATATATAAAATGATTCTATCAGCTCATTCCTACGAAAATATCGTTTTGCCGTTACAGAACCATCATTTTTTGCGTCTAAAAGCTTAGTGTTACAGTAGCAAGTCCTAAAAATCGTTTGAAAAAACGTAAAATTCACCAATTTTGAACGCTTGAAAAATCACTAAAAAAATTTTTTTTTTTTTTCGAAAAAAAACAGCATGTTTCTTTGACTTGAGCTGAAGAAATTTCAAGTTCTACATATTCAACTTTCAACAAAATGTGTGCATAGGAATCAATAAAAAGAAACATGTTTTTTGACCATTTTAAACAAATTCTAAATTAAGCGAAATTTTTTTTTTAATTTATAAGTTTTTATTATAATTCAATAGCAAAAACTGTACACAGAAAAAATTCGCGATAATATTCGAAGCGATAGGGATATTTTTTGGAATTTTCAAAAATTTGAATTTTCAAATAAAAAAAGAGAACAGAAGATAATAACCAATTTCAAACATTCTTTTTTTCTTTTTTCGGATGTCAACCCACAAATTTTTTTCGCTCAGCTCAAACGATTCGACTAATTTGATCATTTTCACTCTACCCTAAGTAAGATAACTCAACAGATTTGAACAAAATTCTTTTTGCAGATGACAGCAAAGTTTATATTGAGGTCTCTTGTATAAGAGATTGCATAAAGCTATAGGTCAGTCTATTGAAGTTTCTTCAATGGAGTGCAGGAATGGGGTTGGATATGAACATTGAAAAACGTCAGGTTATGTCATTCTCGAAGTGTATGACTCCGATCTACTTCCCATATTAACTTGACGGTACAACAATGAAAAGGGTTTACATCCCAAAAGATCTTGGCATCCTCTGCGACCCAAAAATAAAATTCCATGCGCACATTAACTATATTGTAAAATCAGCAAACCAAATGCTAGATTTTATTTTGCGTTCGTGCAAACATATGGCCAATACGAAGTCTCTCACGACATTGTGATTCGCTTTTGTACGGTCAAAAATAAATTATGCAGCCGTTTTCTGGAGCCCTTATACTCAGCAAGCAAAGGATGCCCTAGACAAAATTCAGAAGCGATTTCTTAAGTTCTTAACTTACAAAGAAGATGGGATTTATCGTTTAAGAGGATGTGACTACGCGAAATTATGCGAACGATTTTATTTTCTAACCATTCAAGAACATGTCATGCTCTCTTTAGCCTTCGTTTTCAAAGTTGCCAGGGGAATGATTGATTAAATAAATGGATCTTTTAAATTCTTTTTTGAAGGATTGATTGTCCAGAATTACTTTAAACAATTCCTTTTAATGTCCTACGTGAAAATGCTAGAGAACTTGAATTGTTTTATCTATAGACTCTGTTGAAATGTGAATTCGCTGAACTCCGCTACGATAAATCTCGACTTATTCGACATGTCTAGTGTGTTTGTGCATAGTACCCACTCCTTTATTATTAAATCAAAAACTATCACTTAATTGCGTCCTTAACCTCCTGAATGTTTAAACTCAAGTGTGCCGTCTGTAATTACTACAAACTTAAGGTAAGAATAGCTAAAATTAGATGAAATAGAATACAAATATTATATGTTATAATAGAACATATTACTATAAATAGACTCATGATAAGATTCTATAAACATTCTACACAATCCTATAATTGTTTTTTTAAACTACAACTTTTCAAGAAAAGAGTAGACAATTTAAAGGGCACTGCTGTCTGGTCAATTGAGGCCGACATCTTTTTCATAAATATATTTTTTTAGTATTTATAATGTACATCTCGAAGGTCTTGTACTCCCTTCTAGGAATAATCGATTGAACACGATTTATAACGATTGAGAGTGATCCAAAGTTGAATCGTTTTAAATTGTTGATAACTGTATCAATTGTTCTCAATCAAATTAAAATTTTTTTAAACTGGAGTAAAAAAACAAAAGCATCTCTGCGAACCAACTTCATACTGCAAACAGAATGTATTAGCTGCGAACAAAAACAATGTCATGCTGCGAACCACGAAGGAATAGTAAGGAGTGATATCAGTCTATGTGATTGGTGAGCAGAGGTGGGACGAGCGACGTCCAAGAATTCGTTAATGCTTGCCACGAATGAAAACTTGAGAGCAATATCGTGCACATGCGCAGAGCTGTTTTTGCAGTCACGTGTTATACCCACTCCCCTGTGTTACATTTTGACATCTCGATGCATATGTAGGTTATGTTCGTTTGTGTTTTTATTTTCTTTGGTGTATATCACGTTCCTGAATTAAAAACGCGAAGGAAAATGGCATAAAAAATACGAAAAGGTTCTAGGAAGTGTAAGTACTATAATAAAATTATTATAATCATTTATTATGCCCTCCTTAAGATTCAAATATGTACTCTTTACATTTTATTGAAACATTCTCATTCACAATTTTATTTTTCTAAATCGGCAGCACAGAAATGTTCAAAACACAACTTCGAAACTTCCAACGCGTGTTGACATCGTTGACATAGCAACCGCCAGTGCGCATGTGCACGATCTTGATCTCAAGTTTTCATTCGTGGCAAGCATTAACGAATTCTTGGACGTCACTCGTCCCACTACCTACTTACAGGGATACTACTCCATACTATTCCGTCGTGCTGCAAACACTAACTTGTCGATTATTATTATTAATAATATTCAAATGAAAAACATTTTTTTAAGAAAACAAATTTTTTAAATTTCTTTTACGTACTCGATATAATAAACTGACCTAAAATAAAACGAATAAGCAATTTCATTCGATTTACTTTGGCATGTGACGCTTAGAAAAACCCTGCCCCCCTCCGGCGTGACAAATCGTGACGTCCCTCAAACCCTCCACCCCCTCCAGCGTCACGAGATTTATGGACGGCCCCTTATAGACGGTTTATCTGGTCATAAATGAAGGGTTGCAGTACAGAACTAGATAACCAACAAAATGGGAATTTTTCAGGAGAGCGATATAACATTCTGTAAAATCAAAATCAACATTTAAAAAGAAAACAAAAATTTACTTGCGTGCTGAAGTGTTTCTGAAATAACACCAAAAATTTTTGATTAAAAAAATATATCCAGTTTCGAGAACAAGAATCTGGTAGTTTACAATCTCAAAGTGTCAGGAACCTAAAACTGGAACAGGCTCGGTTGCGAATAACGATAAAAAGTGCGATTTTCAGTTTAACAAAAAATCAAAACTTACTTCTGAGATTTTGAGTTGCTAATTTGAGAGAATATGAGTTTAATGAGAAAAAGTTAATCAATTCCGAGTAGATCATTCAAGAATTTGGACGTTCAAATGGGTTTTGAAAATCTTCTTTCGATAGCGACTAAAAATTTATTTTTCAATTTAAAAAAATAATAAAATATTGCTTCCGAGATATGGGGAAGCTGAACAAGAATGAAATATGTATAAAGAGAAGAAAGGTATATGGTTATTTATAAATACATAATAATAATGTTAAGAAATATCGTTTCTGACTGCACGGCAAAATGTTAAGTGAAAAAAAAACCTTATAAAAGTGACTTTTTGTAAAAAATGGAGATATAAGATTTTAGGTTGGAATTTGATTAATACTTTGGTGCTGAAAAAAGTGACAAGTAGTTTCATTTAGTAGCTTTTTCTTTGAAAAAAGAAAAGTTTTATTATTCTATTGTACTGAAATCTTTTAGGAAGACAAATATGGTCACAAAAAGGTTTAAAAAAAAGGTAAGAGATTAGGAAATAAAAAAAGAGAGGAAGATGGGAGACAAGTACAGAGTCAGCTATCTGGTTTGGCATCACCACTATTTTTATTTTACTATATTAAAAATGAGATTTCAAACAAATCCTTTCAAAAAAATATGTATTAGATTTTTAAAGAATTTTTTATGCAAAAAGCCTGTTTTCGGGAACATGTTGATTATTTAGTTTTGTACTGCAACCCTTCAAATGTTTATAAGTATAAAATAAAAATGTATGGAATAGTACATTGTGTATCGAGGGCGTAAACAAGGCTATTTTGACGACCGTGAACTTGCATGTGAAGCAAATAGAGCATGTTTGGTGTACTTGACTTTAGATTATAAGTGAAAGGAAGAAATAGCGTACTTTGCAGAAGGGAGACTGTGGGGTCCAGCGATACCATTTTTAAAAAGATAAAGATAATTTCCTCCATATTCTCACTTGCGTGTTACAGTGTATGTGTAGCGGGCGTAAAGTTGTATGTAGCGGTCGTAAAGTTTTATGTAGCGGGCGTAAAGTTTCATGTAACGGGCGTAAAGTTTCATGTAGCGGACGTAAAGTTTCATGCAGGGGGCGTAAAGTTTCATGTCGGCCCGGCGGCGGAGTGCGCATGTGCCAACGTCACTGGGCTGGAAGCGGCCACATTACGCCTGCTTCAAGTGCATGCAATGGCACGTTTTCAAGGGGAGTCGGAGAAAGAGTAATTTTTGTTTTGTAAATATAAACACGTTGGACCAGATAAAATTAATGTAAAAAGCGCCAATAAAGTAGAAATTTGCTTATTTGTTGCAAATTTTTCTTACAAAAAATTGTTACTAAGTTCGAAGTCTGCTGCATAGAATGATTTTAATTTTAACTAATTTGTACATTGAATCTCTCCGAGTCCACTACCTCGTTATCTCAGAATAATAAATTTTTGCGAATAAGGGTCGATGATCTTAAAATGACTCCAAAGGTTTCCAGATGTTGATATTTTCAATGAGAAATTTATATTTTTCCTTCAAGATATTCAAATGATAACACAACCACAAAAAAAAATATTCTGGCCTGGGGGTCAGACCATGTTTATTATGTTTTTGGGGGTCGCTGAAATCAAAGTCCGTTTTACCCCATCACGCCAGGTTTTTAACATAACCTCAAAAAGTCTTCACAACCACGCAAAAATAAAAATAAGGCTGATGCTATACCTACGGTAATTAACGTGAGTGAAGCTTCCGAAACTAAACCTACGTGAAATGGAAAAAAGTTCCGAAATACAACGATGGCGGCGCTAATGTTCGATTGCGCGAAATTCAAAACAAAAATTAGAAATATGTATAATTTTCGGAAGTTTAAGTTGAGACTGTACATGAATATAAGTAATTTTTATAATTCAAGTAAAAAAGAAAGTCAGATTCTTTACTACAATTCTGTTCTAATTACACCAAGGCTAGCGAATGAGAAAGCATTGGTTTAATATGTATGATGTATAAATATTGAAGTAATAGATTTATTGCAGGTACGGGAGATACACCTTGAAATAGAAATTATGTAGAGTGTTTTAAATAATGTTAAAGAAGTAATTGTCTGTTTCAGTCTGCCAAAAAGGGAGGAATTTATACTCTCGGGTGTACCTTGGAATAAAAAAGATATTGAGTGTCTGGACTTAAGTTTGTAGGCTGGGGACCTGGGGTAAACAACTGGAAAAACATCAAATAATAATATATTATAATATAGCCAGTTGTTTATATAAATTGTTTAGTGTATTATAAATAATTTAATTATAAGAGGCACTCTATGGAAAACGGGCCAGTCTGAAAAAAATAGAATAATTTTATTTTTAATTCAAAATATGGGTTTTCGTAGTAAATTTGCCAAGCTTTCGAATAGAGGAAATAAAATATAAAATTTAATGAAAACGTTTGTAAAAAAACATATATTTTTCAAAATTTTTGTACTTATGCCCTTTTCGATTTTGAAAGAAGAAGTCTCAAAAATGTGGTAGTTACGTCTTCTTTTAACCCCTAAGTGGGAATTATTAGTTTAAGAGTTCTAAACTTCATTGCATAACTTTCAAACTAAGTCATAACCTTTAATTTCACTTAGGGGTAAAAAGCATAAATAATAACTTTTAGGCTCATTATTATATTTATAGCTCAAAAAAACACTCAAAGAGATTTTGCATAACTCTTCAATTACAAATAATAAGTGGAAAATGTCTGGAAATGTTATCAATTGTAAATAATATTGAAATGTTTATTATCTTGTACTTTCCAGTAGAAAATAAGTCTTTATAGACGATGATAATGCTTCTAATTAACTAATAAATACTTATCTTCACGTTCTTAGCAATAATAAAAATTATAATAATAATAATTTAATCAAATATCTATTCGAAAAAGGTAAATGTTGAGACGGGATATATTAAATACATAGAAAAATAATGCTCATATATGTTTATTTAAAAATCATATTTTATTTACCTTTTTAAATTACGAGCATTAAAATACCAGGTACAATAATTGTAGATTTGTTGGGCGTTTAAAATTAATGAACCATTCTTATATTTATTCCGAGACAAATTGAGGTGCTTTTCTTATTTGGTACGGCTTTCAAACCAACGCATTTGAAGTGATACCACAAAAGGCAACTGTCGCAGCATATACAGTGAGCGTTTGAAGGATCATTACACTCAACACATTTCCATTCTATACTTTTTTTGCTTAATTTCTACAGTTCTTTTTAAGCATTCAAACGCGGATTTCGTCATGTAGGCTTTTAAAATTTCTAGATCAAGTACATCATCCAGTATTGAGTGCTTTATGTATTCTGGACGCATTTCTAAGTCACGTTCTTCAACTAAATAATCGCCATTGAATATTGCAGTCACCTTATCGCGCGATATAACCCAACAAAAAATAGAACATATCTTTTCTTTTTCTTTAAGCTTAATAAATGGTACAGGAATTTTTACCTGTCGATTTTTTCGCAACCCAATTGCTGTAGTTGTATCACTATGTTTAGGGCGTCATCGTTTTTTAATAACGGAAGGCATTCTAATATTCTCTACATTAATTTCTGACGTCAATTTCGTATCTTCTTTTGGCGCTGTTTCATTAACAATTACAGGGCAAATTATACAATTCGCGAAGTCTTCTGCAGTTACATCCTTCATCGCACCATCTATTCCTTCAGCCACGAGAATCCCATTTTTTACCAAAAATTCATTTGTAATAACCACCAGAGGAGTACCTCTGACACCAGTAGAATCTAATTCAAGCTTATCATGTTCACTAAGAACTTTTGTTAAGGTAACTTCTGTACCATTTCTCCAGCACTCATCAAGCTCTTTCAATAAATTCAATCTCTGACAATACTGCTCGTTGGAACATACACCCATCAAATGATTTAGGTTATTAGTAATAAATGACGCTGGCCTTTTTGAAATCGCATCTGCGGCTTTGTGTTCCTTGTAAAATTTGTGCGAATTAAGCAAAGTCATAAAGCTGTGTGCGAACATTGCTAAACTGCTATTTTTTTCACGACTTGCTTCATTTTACCGTTTGTCGTCTCCAATTTATTATTTGTGGTATGGCCAGTATTTCCTTCAATCATACTATAGACAGTCCACTCTGATCTGATGTTGTGCCACTTCCTGTTAAAATAATCCAAGACAGTTTCTGGTACAGAGGTAGAAAAAAGATCATATAGTTCGTCGTAGTGTTCTGCCGAGTCGCTATAAACCATTTTAGATATCAATTCCAGTGAATGCAGTCTTTCTTTGCTGGTTATTTGCATCTTTTCCGTTGTTATTTGACGACTGAAAGTTCGCTGTTTGTGCCACACACAGATGTAGATAGCAGCATCGGGAAATAATTCCTTTAATACCATTCTTTCTAGAAGATCTTTGTCGCTCATACAGCATTTAATTTTACTGCACGCTTCTGCATTTTCAGTTTTAAAACAAGTCAACATCCAATGAATTGTTTCGTAATCTTCAGTGGCAACTAATGCAGCATCTACTACCTCACTGCATCCGTTGGCATCCACAACAAGTAAAATCATTAAAGTTAGACCAAGATCTGTTCATTTGTACGTCCCGTCAATAAATAATATGGTCGGCCAGGCTCCCATAGTTTGTCTCATATCTGCAGTTGAGAAATACATCCCTTTGACATTTTTGTGTTCGTCAACTAATAATACGACATTGGCCCCTGAAAAATATAATAAAGAAACAATTACAAAACAGTTTTTTTCGCGTTGATTCTTTAAAAATTACCGCATTTCACTGAGTTAGGTCTAATTTTCTTTTTTAAAATTTTACAAGACTTCAGCATCATTACCAAAGATTTCAAAAGATTTCCAAGGTTTTAAAAAATTTCCAAACACTTCAAAGATTTCAG